>CM023485.1:125865607-125901711 GCA_013339685.2 Hyalomma asiaticum
CTTCCACTTTTCGGCAGTGCTTGTCTGACCCACAAATGTCTTTGTGAAGGCTGTCTTGAAGTCTTCCCGCGTGGTAAGATCATCGACGCGGGACTGAAGCCAAAATCTGGCAGGCCCCTTCATGTGAAGCCTGGCGTTCTCTAGTCTGAAGCTGTCCGGCCAACCATGCAGGACCGCCATGGAATCAATACTCTTCAGCCACGCTCCGGCCTCGTGGGATGAGCCCTCGCCGTCTAAATCGTAGATAGCCTTGTTCAGGTCCCTCTCGATAAGCTCCAACAACCGCCGGTTTTGTTCCAGCAAGGCTTGCATCATTTCGTGCGTTCCACCGCCATCTGCCATCTTCGCGGTTGTCTAGGCGTCTCTGGGCGTTCACACAGTTTTTCACCAACAGATAAACGCCTACGCTTGCTGGCGTCACGCACAGTGTCCGCGCGCGTTTTCTGATGCTGTACGAAGACTCACGTTTCGATGTCGATCATTCACAAAGACGCGTCGTCGTAGCGTCTCGCAGGCGCCGCACAAGCGTCCGCACACTCGTTTTCCCTGAGGCAGCACGGAAATACACGTTTCGGACGTCGGTAATTCACGAAGACGGTACCGTTGCGTCGCGTAGATATCACACAGACTGTTCACACGTTTTAGGGCGTCACACAGAGTCCTCTTACCGGTCAGTACTTCACGAAGACGGTACCAACGCAGCGTCAGTTGAAAAGTCACCGAGCGTCGCCGTCGGCGAAATCCTCCGACATCGGCTTCCAGGGTCGCCTTACCACAAAGGTTTCGGTGAATCCCACTTCTGAGATGTTAAGGAATTCGTCGCAGACTCACAGATTTTAAAGAAATGGACATTTTAATTAACAATTAAGAGAAATTAAAGAGTAACAGCGTGCACGATGACTGCCTCCATGGCCGATCGCCCTCTCTCTCTAATGTTGCCAGCCTCGAGTTCCGATTCCGCTAACAGACTGCAAGACGATCATAAATGACAGGTCACAATACGAAAATTGGGACATGCATGTCATGAGCGGCATGATCTACACGCCACTCGTTTCCTTAATGGGATGTATACCAAAATTGCTATGGCACAAAACGACAGGTCATAACGTTAGAATCATGACTTGCGTGTATGAGCGGCACGGTTCACATGCCACAGTCATGGTGCTCTTGCGGCCGTTTCGTTAACTTCATATGTACCAAACTCGGTATAGCGAGACAATGCAAATCCATTTTACGTTCCTGATGCGTGCTTCGCATTTGCTTGATCCCCACTGCACGTGGGATCTGCCAAGTTTTTCTTCAATTTGGCTGCAAGAAACCCAGTTTCCCACTCCTGTAGCAGCAGTAGCAGTGATTCTTAGTAAACTAATGAGCGATTCATTCAGACTAATAATTGTGCCACAGCACATAATCTTGCGCAGTAGCGTTTACATCACAGAGCCGTGTAGCTTTTTCAGAAAAAAAGTATTAATTGCGGTCAATGACAGAACTGTTTACTACGACATATATCTCACAGCTGCATGTTTTTGTGTAATTATGCTCTCAGCGTATGCTCTATTATACCCGGAGGTAATGGTATATGCATGCTTTTGCATCTCAATTAAAATGTAAAAATTGGGTATCACATGTGCTCTGGTGCTTTTTCATCTTCTGCCGTATGACCTTGTGCGCTACAACAGTGTACCGACCACTCTACCACACCATATGGTCTCCTATGTCACTTATTTCCGAAGTGCGATATGTTTGGCCCGGCTGGGTCACATGATCCGTTTTACAAGTGCTCCGCCACATCTCTAATTTGTACTGTGACTGCATCTATAATGCACCAAGTGATCTGAATGTATTTAAAAAATGCTCATCGATGTATTATGACTGAAGCTTTAGTCTTTTATAGCGACATTGTAAGGATTTTCGTAAACTATAACATGCAACATATTTGAATTTTCAGTCTCATGTTCTTGTGCTAGCATATTTTCATCCAGAAATGAATTAGTCATCCTAAACACCCATAATGTGGCGTTTTTATTGTGTTTTGCATAATGGATTTAATTAGTTGGAAACACTGCCATCTCATTACAATATAATGTTTGATTTCTATTTCTTTTATTCTAGCATGCAATGTTTGATGTTAAATATTACTTAAAAATACGGAAGTACTCTCTGAAAATATACATATTTGTACTTGACAACGTATAACAACTATATATTTTAATTCTGTGCAACTTTGTTTCAATCTTTTGTGTAATGTAAGCCCAGCCTACTGTTAAATCAAGTTTGTAAGCTTTTCTAGCTTTCATAACAATTTAAGTTCAGAGAAAACAAGTATGGGATCCTCCTGGACGCTTATAATGATGCATATCACCAAGTCAAGTTTTCTCATCACTGGTGCATTTCCCTCAAAACCGTAACGGTTGATCTTGACATATCTTAGAAAAATGCCATATATATGGCGATACCAGTAATTGAGGAAATCTTGCTACATGTGGCACGTGTCCATATGCGATGGTATTTGCCTAAATCGTGATAGGTGCTTATGGGGCAATAAAATACGTGCATGAGGAATGTAGTGTGATTCTGACACGTGTTGAGGAAATATGGCCACATACAGACGCGTGTCCTATGTTGCCATGTATGCACATATAGCCAATACATATAGTGGCTGCGGCGGCTGCATTTCGATGGAGGCGCAATGTAGAGGCCCGTGTGCTCTGTGATGTCAGTGCTCGTTAAAGAACCCCAGGAGGTCAAAATTTCCGGAGCCCTCTAGTATGGCGTCTCTCATAATCCGACCTGGATTTGGGACGGTAAACCCAATTTAATAACAACAATATGCTATGTTGTATTTCTTGGTGCATTTCATTTTGTTGCGATTGTCATTGATCCGGCTGCCTTGTCAAGCGAAACTCTCCATAAATACATTTTAGCGAATTTATCTCGGGAGGACCTGTTTCTTTCTAGGATATACAAAGATCATTCGATTTGATATTTATATGTTCTGAGGGTATTACTCCATCAAGACTTTCTTGGGCTCCCCTGTTCGAGGCAAGATTCCCTGTTATTTCAGACTACGGTTAACTTTCCCGGAACAGGTTCGTATGTCCTGTATAGAAAGCATTTAATCGTCATCATCATAATTACCAGCCCATCTTATGTCATCTGCAGGACGAAGGCCTCTTCCAATCCTTTCCATTCTTGCCTGTCCTGCACGAGCTGATTCCATTTGACGCCTGCGAATTTCTTGATTTCTTCACGCCATCTTACTCTGTCGTCCGCGCCTACACTTGCCCTCTCTTGGTATCTATTCCGTCGTTATAACTGCCCGTCGGTTATCTGTCCTTCTCAAGGCGTGGCCTGCCCATGTCCATTTTTTCTTCTTAACGTCGGTTATTATGTCGGTGACTCCCGTCTGTTCTCTGACACAATCGGCTGTCTTTCTGTCTTTTAATGTAACGCCTATCATTGTTCCTTCCATCGTCCGATGCGCGGTCGTTAACTTCCTCTCGACCTTCGTAATTCTCCAGTTTCTGCCCCGTATGTCTGTGCCGGCAAAATGTTGTAGTTATATAGTTTCCGCTTGAGTGATACTGGTTGATTTCCTTTCATGAGTTGGCAATGTCTCCTGTACGCGCGCATTGCGACTTAGCATTATCGTTGTTTTCTGCATGTTCAGCATCAATCCTACCTTAGAGCATTCTCGGCTTAAGTCTTCAATCCTCTTTCGCAGTTCGTCGCCATCATTTCTAAAGAGTACTCTGTCCGTTCAGTTCGGTTCAGTTTATTATTCTTTCAAAATACAAAGTTCATAGTAGTAGTATGCAGACGAGGGTCCCAAAGCCTAGCGAATGCAGTGGGACCCTCGGTTACCAATGACATAAATTATTATAACATCAAGTAAAATTACACAACGCAAGTGGAATTGAACAGTGAAAGTACAGAAAATAACAAGTAAACAAAAAGAATCATCAATGCGACACAACAAGTGCATAGTAATCAATTATATAAGTAGACATAAGCACGTCATAGAACACAAACTCAAAATTACAAGAGATTTCAAATTACGTACACACATTTGCGTCAGAATTAGTTTTTAGGGGCGAAGCTCCTTAAGGTTTGGGTCTGTCCGTCCGTTGTAGTCGCGCTTTACCTACTAGGAACACGCTACTAGGAGGGCGCGTGTGGGAGGCGCGCCCTCGGCGCGTGCCTCCCGGCGCGCGAGCTCTCTCACTCTTCCATCTGCTGTCTTGTGAGAGAGAGCGAGAGAGACAGAGAGAGCGAAAGGCGCGCGTTGACTATGGAAACGCTCTTTCTTCGATGAACGCGCTGCCAGCTCGCAAAGAAGGAGAACGCGCCCTCACCCGCGAGAGACAAGCTTGACGCAGGCAGCGTCTTCTAGCGAGTGTCTTGATTGAAAAATACCGACTGCTCGCGCTGGAGAACCGGCCACCCATATATATATATATATATATATATATATATATAATATATATATATATATATATATATATATATATATATATATATATATATATATATATATATATATATATATATATATATATATATATATATATGCGTTGATAAACGACAGACGAACGTGCGAAAATGTTTATTTCTTCCAACGTTTCGGCAGGAGGGCCTGCCTTCGTCAGGGAATACAGGGCACAGGCAAGAACGCACTTCTTAAATACATGACTACGGCGGGGGCCCCCAACACGTGCTTAACTCATATCGTCATAGATATGGCATATATCATGTCACTATCAATCAACATACGCACTTGTGCGATATGGTTATTACTGCATGAAAAAATTGCGAGCAAGACACAGTTTTCAACTACAAAGTGTGGGTTGTGCGCTGGGACAGGCAAATGGACAGTGGAGGTGTACAACAAATGAAGTATTAAAATAGAGCACGTTTCAAAAGGCTCACACAAACCGGTGTAAAATAACAATAACAAGTAGGTAAACAGCAACAGCGGTGAAAATGGGCAGTGAACGTGTATAACAAATGAAGTGTGCTAACGGTAACAAGGGTAAACCAGCAAGAAAATAAAAGGTAAAACATAAAAACTAAAATATAAAACCGGTGAAAATGTGCAGTGAACGTGTATAACAAATGAAGTGTGCTAACGGTAACAAGGGTAAACCAACAAGAAAATAAAAGGTAAAATATAAAAACTAAAATATAAAACCGGTGAAAATGTGCAGTGAACGTATATAACAAATGAAGTGTGCTAACGGTAACAAGGGTAAACCAACAAGAAAATAAAAGGTAAAACATAAAAACTAAAATATAAAACCGGTGAAAATGTGCAGTGAACGTGTATAACAAATGAAGTGTGCTAACGGTAACAAGGGTAAACCAACAAGAAAATAAAAGGTAAAATATAAAAACTAAAATATAAAACCGGTGAAAATCTGCAGTGAACGTATATAACAAATGAAGTGTGCTAACGGTAACAAGGGTAAACCAACAAGAAAATAAAAGGTAAAATATAAAAACTAAAATATAAAACCGGTGAAAATGTGCAGTGAACGTGTATAACAAATGAAGTGTGCTAACGGTAACAAGGGTAAACCAACAAGAAAATAAAAGGTAAAACATAAAAACTAAAATATAAAACCGGTGAAAATGTGCAGTGAACGTGTATAACAAATGAAGTGTGCTAACGGTAACAAGGGTAAACCACAAGAAAATAAAAGGTAAAATATAAAAACTAAAATATAAAACCGGTGAAAATGTGCAGTGAACGTATATAACAAATGAAGTGTGCTAACGGTAACAAGGGTAAACCAACAAGAAAATAAAAGGTAAAATATAAAAAACTAAAATATAAAACCGGTGAAAATGTGCAGTGAACGTGTATAACAAATGAAGTGTGCTAACGGTAACAAGGGTAAACCAACAAGAAAATAAAAGGTAAAATATAAAAACTAAAATATAAAACCGGTGAAAATGTGCAGTGAACGTATATAACAAATGAAGTGTGCTAACGGTAACAAGGGTAAACCAACAAGAAAATAAAAGGTAAAATATAAAAACTAAAATATAAAACCGGTGAAAATGTGCAGTGAACGTATATAACAAATGAAGTGTGGCAACGGTAACAAGGGTAAACCAACAAGCAAATAAAAGGTAAAATATAAAATATAATAACGGTGACAGTGGCGAACATGGACTCAACAAGGTAAGCCGGTGGGAACAGGTCTAACACAAGCACAGAAAATGCGAAAATGCGGTTAATGAGAAGATGTATGCGAGAATGGCTGATCTATTACGTGGTCAGGAATGTCAGCTTTCCAGCGCTTTCATTGATACCAGATGATACGGCCCTAAATTTATAGATCAGGAAGAATTCGCGCACCTCTCTTTCGTGGTGTGATCGAAAACCAGATTCCAATATCGTTGTTGTTAGTTGGTCAAGCGAATGTCGCGGTATGCTGACGTGCTTTGAAAGGGGCAGGTTAGTATATGTGGTCACGTGTGCCTTGTGGTTATTGAAACGTAATCTGAATGGCGTTTCAGCTTGACCTATATATTGAAATTTGCAAGCTGAGCATTCCAGCAGATAGACGCAGTTGTTGGTATCGCAGTCAAAGCTACCTTTAATTTTCATTGTGAAATTGGAAGCCGAACTTTTAACTGATTCCGCGGTAGCCACGTGAGTGCACACCTTGCATCGTGGCTTATGGCAAGGGCGGCAACCAGAATAAACGGGAGGAACGGAGGGGGTTGTCTTAGATGACGTCAGCATGTCGCGCAGGTTCCTTGATCGGCGGTATGCTACGCGTGGTGGTTCACAAAAAATGATTTTCAGACGACCACTCTGCATGAGGATGTTGTGGTGCTTTCTTAAGATGTAATTGACGTTCGGTATTGATGCGGAATGCGTTAAGACTAGGTTAGTAGATGGTCGCTGTGAAGTGCGCTCCTTCGAGTTAAAAAGCTCGCGTCTGTCTACTGCCATGGCACGATTAATGGCGTCGTCAATTATTTGAGGCGGGTACTTTTGACCTGTAAGTGCATTACGCAGCTTCTCACAGTTATCGCGAAAGTCCGATTGCGCGGAGCACAACCTCTTAAATCTGAGTGACTGACTATATGGGATGCTCGTCTTGTTATGCTTGACATGGCTACTTTCGAAATGCAGATAGCGGTGTTTGTCCGTTGCTTTTCAGTAAAGATTTGTCGTCAACCTGTTATCAGACAAGGAAACTGTGACATCCAGAAAATTGATCGCAGAATGTGAGTATGTGGGCCATACCTTAGCCCTGTCTCGTCCCAGCCTAGTCTCTTGAAGATCTCGTCCAACATGCAGTAAAGAGCACTGAAAAGGATGCAGAAATCACGCAAAACGGCACTATTCGGGTATCTCCTAAACCGTATATAGGACCAGGTTTTCGAAGACGTTTTGTAGACGTTAACGAAACTTATTGCATATGGGCAAGGTTAGAAATACATACGACGCATTTAGGACTAAAGCGTGTCACGCGTCCACTCTCTGCGGCATCGTTACCGACTCCGGCATCCGCCTCGAAGATCTCATAAGTCATTTATGTGCCAGCTGAGTAAGATAACACAGCGTGGCCGAGGAGCGCACGACAACGCGGCCGCTCTAGCTGTGGTTGAACCGGACTAGTCGAGCTCGGAGCAAAGAGGTGCTTCCTCCTTGGAAGTTTCACTGCTGGTTTCAGTATTCCTAACGAATGCCTTTACCCAATGCTGAACGGGTGTTGAGGCTAGGATTTGGAGGATTCAAGGGGAAAAAATAAAATACACCTATGCGGCGGTCTCTTTAGTTTGCTCAGGGACTACGTGGCCAAACAGACGGCACGAAAGCGATAACCACGGCACTGGCTTAGAGATTTGTTCAGTATTCACGAGACCATGTTCAGTGAGCTACCACAGAATGGCTCCACACCTACCCTTGCTTCTTCACTCTCCTCGCAAGGAGTTTTGTGTGTATGCCTCTAGGCGCCCATGTGCTTAACGAATGAGAGAAAAATGCGCCCTAACCTGGTCCCCGGTGGCGAGGGTAAACCTCTTTCCCCAGAATGTAGCTCCTCGCTTCCTGGGCAAGTGCTTCGATTGTGCACTCAAGAGACAGTTAGCTTGCATTCTGAATTTACTTTCTCAGGCATCTCTCGCTATTCGCATTCCCATGTTCGGGAGAGTTACGGAGGCGCCATTACGCAACTCAATCTTTGTCACTAACAGCCCACTAGGGCCTTGCCGCCAGTAGCAGAGTGACTCGAAGGACCTAGAGCTACCTCCCATGCACATTGATGGAGGAGGTCCATCCCGCTCCGTCAATCATCTGGTGTTAGTTGAAGGGTTGCACGGCATTTATATGCATAAACAGTGAAGTCCTAACAGTCTGCTGCTACTTTAGAACTTCGAAGCATGCGAAAAGCTTTAACTATGGATGTGCCAGAAGTGGTCGTAACGATGCACATGGGTAAAGAGCTTTCAAACTTGTCAGCTTCGAACTCGAATGGCGTTGCACATATTGAAACCTGGTAGCTGCAGAGCTAGCAACCAATGTTGAACGCTGATTAGCTACTTGCGACGGAGACGCTCCGAAGTCGTAGCAACGGCGAGGCGGAATTCTGGATTCGGCTGCGCCGCCTTTTCTTACTACCGCGCTAGCGCCTCACGTGACAGAAAAAACGGCGCGTCATCTGTTACTGCACTTGTCATTCAACCACTTGCTCCTCTCTACCCCAGCGCGCCTATTGTTCAGCGTGTCTGTGACGCGGTTATTACCTTTTGCACAGTGATCCTGCTCTGATTTCCTTAGCTAAAGGACGAAAATTATATCGCACTCCACAGAACCAAGGCAGCAAGGATCAATGTCTGGTCGCTGTGAACAAACGGACAACGCAACTTAGTTGGTGCTAGCACAGCACTCTTTCTAGCAGATATTATGCCGTGAAACGCACAGAAATGATGGCGAACAATTTACCTGGGTGTTGCGCTCTTGTGCAAGCCATGTTGCAAAAGATCGATCCTTTATCCGCCAGATTTGTTTCCTGACGTTTTCATGACGTGAGACATGCACACCATGTTACACTGTTTATTTTATACCGATATAACTGACGCCGTGCATGGGAATGTGGTTCTCGCTCGCCTTACCAACCATCTCGACGAACGAGACATGCTGCCACACACGATGCTCGGATTCCGTCGTAATCTCTCGGCGCCGGATGTGATGATTCAATTGAAACATCAAATTTTCAATAATTACACGCGATCGACAAAAGCGGTTCCCGGGCTGGACCCCAAAAAGGCGTTCGACAGTGTTAAACACGCCGCATTGCTTGAAAGCATACAATCGCTGGGACGGGACAAAACAACATTGCCTATTTACGGAGTTCTCTCCCTGGTCGACGGGACCGCATAACGATCGGCGGAGTGGAATCGCAAAACATAGACCTTGGGCGCACTGGCACACCGCAGGGCTCCGTCATCTCGCCCACGCTGTTTAACCTCGTGCTCCTCGGATTACCCCAGAAACTGGAAGAAATAGAAGGCCTGCACCACAGCTTGTACGCCAACGTCATCACCCTCTGGATTACCGAGGGGAACGGCAGCTACGTAGAGCATACTTTGCAGGTGGCCGTTGACGCGGTGCAGGAGTACCTTCGCGACACGGGCCTCGAATGCTCCGTGGTGATGTCTGAGCTCCTGCTCTACAGACCGACGCGCCGGGGCCTTGAGCCCAAGGCCACCGCTTCTGTAACCGATCGGACGGACAAGGACATTACAGTTGTGACATCAGACGCCGCCAGCATCCCGGATGTTCACGACATCAGGGTACTGGGCCGGCACCTGTCAGCGAAAGGCCATAACGGCCAAACCACACGGAGGCTGCAGCGCGCGGTTGATGAAACCATCTCGCTGCTGAAGCGCATCACTAATAGACACAGCAAAATGAAGGAACACAATTCCATCCGTTTGGTACAGGCGTTCATAATCAGCCGCATCATGTACGAGACCTCCTACCTCAAGTGGCAAACGACCGAACGAACGAAACTCGACTACATTATTCGCAAGGCATACAAACGCGCCATAGGACTACCTATTAACACGAGTACGAACAAACCTTTCGAACATCTTAGACGATTTAATCGAAGAGCACAACTTGGCACAGTATGAGCTGCTGGCGAAGAGCCACACCGACCGACACATCTTCGCAACTCTTGGCTTCGCTTATCACACGCAGCACGACGAAAAGGTTGCGATATCCAAACATATTCGCGAGAGCATAGTCGTTCCGCTGTTGCCCAAAAACAAGCACCTGACGCATCACGTTGGCCAGCGAAATAGATGCGCGAGAGATCTTGAAAAAAAATTACAGCATATCCACGGAGTGAATGACGATGAGTGGGCGAAGCTCGGGAGGTTCATCGTAGATCGTGCCGAGTTCCGGATTAATTTACTTAACGCGCAAGCTACGAATCCTCATGGTTCAACTATGCACAAGTGAAATCTCCCACCGGCACTTCATTGCAAGTCAAGATCCAGTGCCTATATATATATATATATATATATATATATATATATATATATATATATATATATATATATATATATATATATATGGGTTGCCGGTGAACGCTTCTCCAACGCGAACAGTTGGTATTTCTCAATCAAGAAACTCGCTAGGAGACGCTGCCTGCGCCAACGTTGTCTCTCGCGGGTGAGGGCGCGTTCTTCTTTGCGAGCTGGTAGAGCGTTCCTCTAAGAAAGAGCGTTTCCATAGCCAACGCGCGCCTTTCGCTCTCTCTCTGTCTCTATCTCTCTCACGAGACAGCAGAGGCACGCGCCGGGAGAGAGAGAGGCACGCGCCGTGGCGAACGCCGAGGGCGAGCGCGTGCCGGGAGGCACGCGGGTTACGCCTGACGCCTGACGCGTGACAAGGTTAGACTAAGAGGAGCTTCGCCCCTAATAAATTTGGCGAAAGTCAGGAAACGGTTTGCGTAGACGTGGCCGGTTACTACGCGGATTCGTGGTCGCTATAACGAACCATCGGGGAACGTGCATTGCGAGCGCCACGATACGCACGGAAGAGACGGAGGCGGCCGAAGAAGCGGCGATAGCCCTCGCGATAGTCACTACAGACGCCACAGTGACTCGCAGGCCGCGATACGTAGATACACCAGTGGTCGGATCTCCCTGGAAGTGGCCCGCATCCTCCAAATTCACGAAGGCAACCTTTTCTGCAAAAATGAGTTTCCTCCTATGGACTTCCCTCTCACACGGACCCACCGCTTGCGGGCAATCATGTGGCCGACGCCGCGGCCCGAGAACTTCACGCCGAGCCGCGACGACCGCGGACAGTCCTGAGGCCCCGCCCAACACACGGGTGGTGCGGGAGTGGACGTGAGGGGATCGCATGACCACTTTCAGTGACATCACACAACACTACAGATAGAACAGATGTAAGTACCGACCACCAGAAGCCAAACTAAACAAGCAACAGGCAGTTGCCTGTAGACAACTACAGACACACACATATCCAATCCCGGTGATACTTCGCCCCAGATATTTATACCTCTGGCACGTGTAAAGTGTGTGGAGCCAGAGCGACGTTGCAGTACATCCTCTGGGCATGCGCACGTAGCGCACAGCAGGCTCCTCTTATTAGGAACGGCATACACATGGGAGTTTGTGGCCGCGGGGCGCGATGGGAGGCGTGCCTGCTCAGCCAAAATCTCGCCGATCAATTCTGGGCCGTCCGACCGTCCGGCACGCCGAGAAAGTCGCCCGTGTCCAAGCGCCCGAGTCCATCACCTAGGCTGGGGTGCTGGTGGCCATACCCCGACCAAATCGCCGGACGTACTTGTTAAATAAATATTTTCTCTGTCTCTCTGTGGGAGAGGAAATTCGGGCATGCGCTACGCAGGATTTTGTTGATCCTAAAGCTTGACGTAAATGGCAAGCATGTCAACTTCCTGCTCTCATGACCTATCGTTCATGTTAGTCTTACGATCGCACACTAATCGATATCAATCTTGGAATGTACGAAGCAAACGAGACAGGAGTTGCACTAGTTTCGATTGTGATTTTTGAAATTTTTTTAGTACTGGCGTATGCTAAATTCACGTATTTGCCTTGAGCACGCTATCGCAGTTTCCGAGTCGTGTTGGTGGCTGCCTAACCATCGCTCGGAAGTATGAATACTGTTGCTAAATATAGTGAAGACATTTTCACAAATACCTTCTAACTTTAGTGCTTGTAGTGAATTAATTCAGTACTCTTGTATTCCTTACCTGGCTGCTCCTATAATGTACACAAAAAATGTTGAGTGGCAAAAGTTCCAAAGAAACATAAAACCTGCTCAGTTACTGTTGTGTCTGGCAAGACTTTCTTCATAAGAACCTTAAGGAAAATCTCATGCCGTATGCCCAGTGTATCAATTGAGACAATTCAAGTTTCCATGCCGAATAAGCTTTCAACTAAAGCAAATTCAGAGACGTAAAGGAAAATTAAGGAAACGAAATAATTTTCCGACATTTCTACATAAAGGACACCATGTGTTACACTGCATGTCCTGAACACCTAGCACGGGGGTGTCTGGAGAAGTCTGCTTGAATGAAGGAATGACCGTTCGCATGCCCTTCACCTTTCCACACAGCTGATATTCTTCAGCTATGTTGCACAGCACTCCAAAATCTTGTGCGGTAATTGGCGACGAAAAGGCGCGACTGCTGACGGAAGATGCATAAAGCGACAACACACGGAATCCGTGCACACCGATTTTCCATATGTGGGCAAATTTTCGGCAGTTCTACGACAACTTGAAGTCTCCGCTACGCAGCAGTTGAGCTAGCGCTATCGAGTGCAAGACAAAACCCAGCGAGCGTCCGGGATTTGCTGGGTGTATGGCGGCAACGAAGATCACAGAGTGTGACCCGGCCACCATGGAGTGGACTGAAGTTGACGATAAAAGCCGAAAGAAGACCTTCCACACACTCAAGATGAGTGCCTGCAAGCCCTAGTGCGACTAGGACAACGCAGGAAATAGGGCAACAAAACAAGCGGCGATGCTAGCGCTGCTTTGCAGGCGGGAGTTGCCCGTTCCGAGATCCCGGGCGGTGCTCGCGCTGGCCGAAGAAGGGCATACAAAGACACCACAGCAGGGCGCCCGAAAGAGACGCCACGCTTGCACTCAGAAGGCTTCATCGTGGTCCTGAAATCACGAGGGACCCTAAATTTGAAACGGCTTTCAACCATGGAGACGTGGGCTGCGCAGTAGCTAGTTACGTGGGTGACTCGGCAGCCAGAGACTTCAGGGTCTGGCCCGTCTGGGAACGGAACGTGATTGTCTACGGCACGCAGACCACATCCGTGGCGGACAAGCTTATCAAAGATTTCGAACTAAAGTTCGAGGAGCATACTTAGCCCTTCCGTATACTTCTGAAAAATAACGGTGACTTTTGGATAGGGGTCATCCGCGTCCGTGAGGTCGAAACCTCTGCTTCACTCAAGCCCAAACTACGATGGAGAGAGGGCCAAATCACTTTCGTCAAAGATTGGGATGTCAAAGGTTGGGATGTCAAAGGTTGCGGTGGTGACTTTCGTCGGCGGAAGGTTACCCCGATACATTCAGTACAACTATGAGTGTGTCCCTGTGCGCCCACACAAAGACAATGTCGGCGTGCTGCAGGTGCGGTACTGTCGGAAATCGAGTGGACGACTGCCCCCATCCCGAAGACGGGCGCTGCGGGTACAGCGGCAAGCACTGAAGACGGAATAACAGAACACGATTGTCACCATTCATACTTGATTAGCGAAGGGGCCCACCTCACAGGGTCCGCGGAGTGTACTGGGAAGTTCCGCAAGGTCCGATGCCTGGGGGCAACGAACAAGACAGGCGACTTATCACGGAACAAGCAACCACCACCACCACCACCGAAGATGGGCAAGCAGCGCCAGGAACAGCGGCCACCACCGCAACAAACGGCCGCAAACAGTACGCCTCAACACACCTTCCCCAGACCAGGAAAGCAGCCCCCGACATTCCAGGAAAGGGACTTCCCCTCATTCAGCAGCCCTGCAAAAACACGTGAACGGCTGGACAGGGCTGCCTCACAGTCCTCTACTTCTCCCACGCCCCTCACACTAGAGATGCACAAGAAATTGGAGTATTTACGGGACCAAAATGCGCACAAAGCAACCAAAATTCAGGCACTAGAAAGGCTAGAATGGACACGCCTACCTCGTGAAAGTATTGTTGAATTCCAATGGCGGAGTCGGAGCAAGTTTTTCTGCTCCTTTCGGAGCAAGTGTGTTCCAATGACAGAGTGCGGACGGGAGTCCAGAGTTCCAATGAGAGAGCCGGAGGGGATTCAGAGCGGGAGTTGCTCCGTGGAGCAGGAAAAGCTGCTCCGCCAAAATCGGCGGAGTGGACCGGAACTCTGCGTGACGCATTTCCTTTAACACGCTTGCCTGCTTGGGGGCGCGGCGGCAGCGCCGGTCGCGGTCGCGACGCGCGAGTTGTGGTAATGGCGGACGGCATGGGCTGGTCGGGTGCCTCGGCAAAGCGTGCGTCATTGCTCCTGCTACTCGATAGCGACAGCTCCGAGTCAGAAAGCTCAAGTTACCGCAAGAGTGATTCCTCAGACACTGACAGTGACGCTGAATCTTACGCTTACGAGCGGGAATTTGAGAGGATGTTCTGCAAGAGACCACGCGCAAGGTATCGCGGGTAACTCGGCAGCTTTTGCCTTGCTCCAGGGGCGCGGGTTCCGTTCCAATCGCGGATTTGGAGGATTTGCTCTACGCCAGAGTCAAGTGCTCGCTTGCGGAGTCAGTCGGCTGCTCCGACTCCGTCATTGGAATTCAACATATGACAAGAGTGACTCGGCGTCTGTGTGCTCGGGCAGCACAATGACATCTCGCCCGGCTTTGTTCGTAAATCTGGAAACCCGCGAATCCAATATCGAACAACAGCTACTAGCTATCACCTAACAGAAGGCACTGTTCCCAAATATGAATACCCAGGCCTAGCGGGCTGATATGAAGCTGCAGACGCAGCCTTTGGTAACACCTGTGACCCAGCAAGGAATGCAATCCATTCAAACGTGGCTCATCAGTAACCCGAGAATCTCACGGCTGTCATGAGTAAAGGGGTCCAAAGAACGTGCCACATAGCAATAAACGAGAGATGGCGTGCCGAATAATAGAGAAGCGCCAAAAAGCCCACGCCGTTGACCCATCAATGTTCGTGGTTGGTGGACGGCTTGCTCGTGTCGCACGAGCCGATCTGCGGTCGGAAATGGTCAACGTTGAGCTGGCAATTATCTGGATGGCGGCAGCTGACGAAGGACGCATCGGCAGCTACGTTCTCTCGACGGGAGCACGTATTCTGTTTGGGAACCTGTGACACTGGCACTGCTTGGCGTGGCCGGGGAACGCGAAGACTTTCGGTTGAGGCTCCTCGGAGGTGTTGCAGCTAACACTGGTCGGCTGGCAGCAATTCCCCGGGACGACCCGTCACCATTTAGAGTAGGAGCCGAGGCTACGAGTAGGCCTAACTCGACACCGGTGGCTGCCACCTCAGGCGGGAGCACAGGGGGCGGAGATCAACAGGTCGGATGGGCGCTACCTGAGCGACAACTGCTGCCCACCCAGCTCGTCTATACGGACAACGAGGACGCACGACCGAGCGGACTCCCTCCGCGCGCCCAAGTAAGACATTGAAATTCTGCATCCACTGTGCGTGTGGAAGCTAGCTACATTATTAGTGGACTCGCAGTTAGGACAGTGCTTAAAGCAGAGGACCTCAGAGCGCCGTGGAAAAAATTAATTCGCTAATTTTGATTCTTGCGTTCAGTTTTCTTGTTTGTGAAATTTTGTTTGTTTGCATTTTTGCGTTATGCGCTCTTTATGTTCCCTTTGGATAAAATACCGTTCTCCCCTGCCAACATCGTCGTTCAAGCGTCCTCCTCCCAATCCATCCTCTGCAAGCGCCCCCGGGATCCGCGACAGCGGCGCACCGGGCGTATCAGATAGGTCGGGCCTTCCGGTGAGGTCCTCTGCACTCTGACGAAAAGAAACGCCATGAATTCGCTAATTCCCCAGAAAATTTACAAAGTGTCAGCACAGCTCTCCCTGCGAGGCCGCTCACTAATGTCACTCAACACATAAATATGGCAGGCACTACTAATAATGCACCGCATAAAAAGGAAAAACGCTGTCTATACTACAGTGGAATTGCAGGGGTTTTAGAGGCCGGCACAAAAGATGTCACCTCCACCTACATCGATCCTACGCGCGCCAGATATCTTGCCCCTCGTGGCAGTAGAGTCTGAGCTGCGTGACTACGATGGAACCAAGGCACTCAAACTGCATGCAGTGCCACCATGGACAACCGCGACAACAAAAGCGCACGCACCAGGAAACGCAGGCTATGATGATGATTGTGGTTCGGTTAGGAAAGGACGCTAATTTCTGCAGCCCATGTAGGGAGCACGGCTAAGCGTCCATGGGGGTGGGGAAAGGGAGTGAAAGAGATAGAGAGGAGAGAAAGGCCGTAGTGGAGGACTCCGCAAATTTAGACCACCTAACGTGGACTGATAACGCACACGGACCTCTGGCATTTTCGCCTCCATCGAAAATGCGATCGCCGCGGCCGGGATCGAACCCGCGTATTTTGGGTGGCAGCCGAGTACCGTAACCACTACACCACCGCGGCGGACACGGCAGCACTCAAGCAATGGGGACGCTTAACCATTTCGTCTTCATCGTGCAGGTGAGGAAGGAATATGGAATTTGTATTCGATCAGACAACCGTTTTTTGTTCGTGCTGCCGTGGCCGCTGCAATTTCCTGGGATTGTGTCAACCTGTGCAGATATACTGAACAAATTATTGCTCCTTGGGGGCGATATTCAGGCAAATCCGGGGCCCCAGCTAACGCAAATCATAAAACAGACAAGAGAAATTGCTGCCAACATAAAAGATATAAAAGAGAAGCGTCTGACTGATATTAATAAAAAGCTTGACGCAATATCGGGACAAGAAGAGAAAGTCGAATCTTATTAAGTTGAAATACTGAGCATGAAGCACGTAATCGAAGCTATACAAAAAGCATGAGATGACCCTGGAAAATCAAAGCCGGCGGTCAAACCTTATTATGTATGGCTTAGCAGAACAGGATGTAGAAACAACCAATGGCCTAGAGCAAGCTGTGAACAAAGGTATTATTGAAGAAAAGCTTGAGCTTGAACCAGTTTCGATTGAACGCATACACCGCATAGGGAAAACACATCCAAATAAAACCAGGCCGGTTATTTTCGAAATACTGGACTCCAGACAAACTCAATCAATACTAAAAAATGGATAATTAATTAAAAACTCTGGCTTGTTCATTGGTGAAGACATTTCGCGTAATATACGGGAAATTAGAGAAAGATTTTGGGAGAGCGCGAAAGAAAACCGACAAAAACACGAAAAGGTGTCACTAGTCTTTGATAAACTTTATATCGATGGTCAAGCCTTTGTTTGGAATGATGAAAAAAAAATGACAAAGTTCCCTTTCATTCAAAAAAGGACGACACGAAGGGGCGGCCTTACACTCGCCAAAACGCGAAGAAATAACTGTACTAAATATAAATGCTGCAAGTACTCGAAACAAAATCGAAGCTCTTGAAAATCTGTTGCTGCAATGTGAACCTGATGTTGTGGCTATTACTGAAACATGGCTCACCCCCACATGTACGACGTTGAAATTGCACCGCCAAATTATTCTGTAATCCGCAAGAACCACCTGACGCGAAGGGGAGGCGTTGATCTGTTGATAAAGAATTGTTTCTCTTTCCACATGCTGCCACACAATTTAAAAGCTGAAGCTGTATTTTGTGAACTCGCGTGTGATCCCGGGATTGGGTTCATTGGTTGTGTTTATCGCAGCCCGTCCGCAGGCCATGCATATATATACGCTATTCAAGAATTTACGCAGCAGAATGTGCTATATTCAAAAATATTGTTAATGGGCGATTTCAACCTTGCTTACATAGACTGAGATATCCTGCACTACTCGTCGTCAGCTTCTCAATCTCTGTAAGTGTGATGCTCACATTAACTCTTCAGCTAATTGTGACTGAATCTACACGCGCACAAGGTGGTGCAACAAACATTCTGGAGCTTATCCTCCTCAGCCAGCACTTCCTGATGAGTTCTAATAAATCGAGTGTTATTACAGGCATTTCGCATCACCACATTCCTTTATGCACTTTACCAACTGGCGACCATAATCAATCGTAGCACAGTATCTGTGTTAACTTATTTTCCAAAAGCGAACGACAACAGTATGCTAACACACTTAGACTACGAGTTTTCCGAATTTTCACAACTCGCGTCTGACGTATCGTGTGACATAGATACCCGCTGGATCATATTCAAATCAAATGTATTTTTGTACCAATAAGTATGTTCCCCATGAAATTAGCAAACAACAGAGGTCAAACCCATGGATCACGCGTGAAGTAACTCGCTAAAAACGTCGTCTGAATCGGCTTCGTAAAACTGTAAAAAATTAAGCCATAGCAGCCGATAACTTTAAAATTACAGTATGCTAAAACAGATCTCCGAGACCAAGCCAAATTGGTAAAGCACAGTTATTTTAACACTACCCTACCGAGTTTCCTCACAAATAACCCTCGGTGGTTATGGAAACACTTGAGCAGAACGGTGGCACTGGCACAACTGTCTGCAGAAAAAAAACAAGAGAAAGCTGATTCCTTTAACGATTTCTTTCAGTCAGTATTCACAGCTGAAAATAAAAATGTACCCTCGGTTCACGCATTAGCACAACAATGGACGACCTAACCATTACCAATGCCGATATCATGAGCCTTTTGTTAAAAATTGATGCCATGAAATTTAGTGGTCCCGATAACATTCCGAACGAATTTCTGGAAAGGTATGCGGAATGGTGTAGTAAGTATCTCGGACTAATTTTTAGAAAGTCTTTCCAGCTTTCTAAGTTACCTTCAGAGTGGAAATTAGCTAAAATTATACCAATTCATAAATTTAGAGATAAAAGTATGGTATCAAACTATAGACCTGTATCTCTTACAAGTACGTCGTGCAAACTACTAGAACATATTATTTTCAAACATCACACTTTTTCTTGAAGGAACGCACTTTTTCTCTCCCGACCTGCACTGATTCCGAAATGGTTTATCAACTGCTACGCAATTGATTGAAGATGTACATGATCTTGTATATGGCCTCAACAACTGCAGTCAAACGGATATGATTCTATTAGATTTTTCCAAAGCATTCCGACAGTGCATGCCATAAGAAATAATCACAAAACTAGAAGCTGTCTTAGGTAACAATCAAATTACTTGTTGGATTAAGGATCTCTTGCTCAACCGAAAACAATTTGTATCCTTTCAAAGCGCTAAATCAAAAGCAGTTTACGTTTCATTAGGAGTGCCACAAGGATCAGTTCTTGGACCATTGTTATTTTTAATTTATATTAACGACATTGCAACGGACACTGATTCAAACATTAAACTTTTTGATGACCAACTGTTTATATACCAGGAAATTAATAGACGTACAGACCACCTAGCTTTGAATGCTTCCCTTAACACCATCTCCGAGTGGTGCAGGCTATGGCAGACGTCGATTAACGTAAAAAAGTCCGCCGTGATTAAAATAACTAAAAAAGAAAATCCCTCATATTCGATTATGCGGTCGACGGTACTCTGCTAACTAACGTAAACGCACATAAATATTTAGGTGTTACGCTTACTGCAGACCTTAAATTTACCCAGCACATCGATAATATTACTGCAGCAGCATTACGCAAGTTACTTTTTCTTAGAATATGCTTAAAACTACCCCCAACACCAGTTAAGCTGCTCGCCTATAAACCATTTATAAGAACAGAGAGAGAGAAATAAGGAAGGGAAGGCAGGGACGTTAACCAGTCATGAGTCCGGATTGCTACCCTACACTGGGGGGTGGGAAAAGGGGAAGAAAAGTAAATAGAAGGAGAGAGGGAGAATGTTTACAGGGCAGTCCTATATAATATCATGGGCGCTCGGTTAGGCCATACGTTTTTGGAAAGCGCAAAAGCGCTTTCATAGCCTTCTGAGCTGTTGGTCGGTGAGGACGGTATTCTAATATTGTCTGTTCACTAAGTGGACGATCGTCGAGCTTCTTGAAGTACTCGGTCATGGGCAGTCTATTTTCTTCAAATTGTGGGCAGTGGCACAACAAGTGATCTATGGTATCTGCGCATCCGCAGATAGCACACGCAGGACTGTCAGCCATTCCAATCAGCGCACAGTAAGCGTTCGTGAAGGCCACTTCCAACCACAATCGGCACGGAAGCGTAGCCTCACGTCGGTGCAAACCAGCCGGAGGTCCGAGTTGCAGCGATGGGTTTAGCCGGTGCAGTCTGGTGCGCCTTATATATGGGGTATTCCACTCAATTAAGGACATCGTTCGTGCAAGAGTGCGAAGTTGTCTCGCAGCGTCGGCCCTTGAGAGCGGAATGGGAACACGGCGGTCTTCTTCGCCTGACGTCCGAGCTGCCTTATCTGCAGGGTCATTTCCATCGATACCGCAATGGCCTGGTACCCATTGAAAGTATATCTCATGTCCTTTTTCTTGTAAGTTTTGGACAAATACCGCAATTTCGTATGTAAGGTGGTCGTGCTTCTCGTGTCGAAGAAACGACTGTATACATTGTAGAGCTGATCTTGAATCGCAGAAGATTACCCACTTTCCAGGACTCTCCGCATGTATAATATGAAGCGCACCGCGGAGAGCCGCGAGCTCTGCAGCTGTTGATGTGGTGACGTGGGAAGTTTTGAAGTGCTGGGTGACTCCCATTTTTGGGATAACTATAGCACCACCGGAACTGGTTGATGTGGTTGAGCCATCGCTATAAACTTCTGTGCAGTCCCTTTATTTCGCATACATGTGTAACAGACTTAGTTGTTTGAGTGCACATGGTGGTAAGTCCGACCTTCTCAGGATACCAGGGATGTTGAGGTAAACTTGAGGATGGTTCACACACCATGGAGGAATTAAAGCCTTTGTTGTAGGTGCATACCCCGACGAAAGAGAGGCACGGTGGGCGAGGACCTTTGAACTGGATGTTGTGCGGGGTCGTTCCACTGGAAGACCTGCGAGGAGGTGCTAAGGGGTCCTGGCACAGTGCCTTATGTGCACACGCATTGTTTCAATGGATACGTGCGTTCTGACATTGTGATCGCGAGCGATTGCTAAACTTTTGTCGACGACACGCTCTTCGGCAGACCAAAGCATACTTTCAGGGCTTGGGCTTTGGTGGCTTGGAGTGTATTCACGTTAGTTTTGCAGGTGTTGGCGGTAACTGGTAGGCTGTACCGCAGGAATCCAATGAAAAGGACTCGGTACAGTTGTAGCATAGATGGAATTGACACTCCCCAGGTCTTTCCTGCTAGGAATTTAAACATGCGACAGATTCCTGTCAACCGTTTCCTCATATAGTTCACATGGGATGTCCAGGACAAATTTCTGTCAATAACCACTCCCAAAAAATTGGTGACTTTTGCTATAGGGGATCACCTGCCCGCCGAGGGTTATGACGTATGGCGACATTAGTTTTCTGGTAAATGCCACCACTGCACGCTTTTCACAGGATAGCTGCAGTCCTTGTTCACGGAGGTAGGATGATGTTAAGGAACCTGCCTTCTGAAGCCGCGCACGAAGCTGAAGTCGTGTCACACCCGATGCCCATATGCAAATGTCATCGGCATAGATGGAGAGCCGAACGGTGTCAGGAAGGATGCCAGCGAGTCCAATGAACGTTAGATTGAAGAGAGTTGGGCTCAGTACTCCGCCCTGAAGAACTCCACGGGTACTGTAATGTTGAGAGGTTGGGCCATCCTCTGTAAGTATGTAAAATGATCGCTGCTCTAGGTAGCTACTGATCCACAAATAGGTCTTGCCACCAAGCCCCACTGCTTCTAGCGTGCTCAAAATCGCTTCGTGGGTTACGCTGTCGTATGCTCCCTTAACATTATAAACATGACAGCAGATAATCGTTTACGGGACTTCTGGTGCTCGACATGTCACCAGATAAATCACGTTGTCTATGGAGGAGCGACCACGCCTGAACCCAGCCATCGCATCTGGGTATATCTGGTAGTGTTCAAGGTACCATTCCAGCCGTGCTAGAATCATTCTCTCTATTAGTTTTCCAACGCAGCTTGCAAGTGCAATTGGTCGATATGCCGCAATGTATAAAGGTCACTTTCCAGGCTTAAGCAATTGAATTATGCGACTCCTCTTCCATTCCTTGGGAACCATGCCCGTCTCCCACGAGCTGTTATACAAGAGGAGGAGCACCTTCCGAGCCTCTTCCCCTAGGTTAGGTAGGGCACGGTAGGTTATATCGTCTGGTCCTGGCGATGACGAACGCTTGCACAAAGCAAGTGCAGCTTCGAGTTCGTCCATAGTAAAAGGGCGGTCCACGCGGGGGTCGCGTGATGTGGGTAAGAGGTCGGGCATCAAAGTCCTAGCGGAGCTTGTAGAAGTTCCAGCGATCCCCCTGCAGAAATTGTCTGCGATGTCTATCTCGCTGCATTGTTGGTGAAGGGACAAAAACTTGAAAGGGTGGCGCTGCTGAGGTGTTCCACGGAGATGGTGAACAGTTCTCCATATCCGAGACAGAGGTTTTCTTGAATCCAAAGATTCGCAAAATGATCTCTATCTTTGCGATGAGAGTTTGTCTAAATGACGCTGAATTTTCTTTTGAGTCTTTCTGGCCAATCTCAAGTCATGTACAGACTTTGTACGCCTGTACCTACGCTCTGCGCGGCGACGAATGGCACGGAGCTTTTCCAGCTCAATGTCGTATTGAGCGCGTGTAGGTGTTTTTGAAAGGGATTGTGTAGCAGCCTGCAAGGCTCCCTTTGAAGTGTCCTCAAGACTAGAGGTCAAGCCGTCACGGCAGTTGTCTTCCATAATTGATTTGAAGATCGGCCAGTCGATATGGTGAGAGCTGCTAGCAGGCTTGAAGTCCATCAGCCCTTCAATCCTAAGATAAGGGGGGTATGGTCACTTCCCCGCGTTTGAATATCTGAGAACCACCTAACTTCACGTGAAGGAGCGTGAAACAAAGGTGAGATCCAGGCAGCTACTATAGGAAATTCCACGCAGAAAGGTGGGGCTGCCATCATTCAACATAGTTCTTGTTCGGAAGCAAATGTCACTAATCTTCGGCCCCGCAAATTTGTATTAGAGCTTCCCCAGAGATGGTGGTGAGCATTAAAATCTCCGGTCATCACCCAAGGCTGAGGAGTCGCTGTTAGGATTCGGCGTAACCGCTCGCAGTCTAGTCGGCTGGAGGGCGATATGTAGGCTCCAACAACTGTGAAAGTGAGCTTGCGTCTCTTCACTGTTACAAACACATATTCTTTTCCATAGTCGGGTGGCACCGGATGATGTACATACGTAAGGTCGTGACGCACAAAAACGATGACCTTGCTGCAAGTTCCATGCGTGGCGGACCGAAAGACTCATACCCTGACAGCCTGATATGAGTTGACAGGGGCTCGCAGATAACGATAATGGGGAAGCGATTTATAAAAACTAATTGTCGAAAGTCCGACATACGCGACTAGAACTCTGGCGTTCCATTGAAATATTGACGCGTTCCGGACATCGTCACGGAACGACGACGCCTGGCGAGCCATGATTTCAACGAAGAGCTGCAAGTACTGGGCTCAGTGTGTCTAGTACCTGCAGCGCCCTTTGCGCAGACGAACATTTCATGTTGCTCAGAATAATGCGAAAAGCACTCATAAGAGAACGTAAAATGTTGATGACCTGGACATCGTCAGTCAACGCCTCTTCATTAGTTGCCGACGAGGCTGGTGAGTTTTGAGGCACCTCCGTAGAGCGTTGTACCCTCGGTGGCTCAGGTCGTTTTAAATGCGAAGCATATCTTAGCGAACTTCGGCGAGTTTGAGCGTATCTATCTATCTATCTATCTATCTATCTATCTATCTATCTATCTATCTATCTATCTATCTATCTATCTATCTATCAGCCGCCTACGATTTTGTGCTCTCCTGGCCGTTTCGCTAATCGGATGTTTACGAAAATTGGTATGCCACATCATGACTACATGACGAACCTAAATGACAGGTCATAACATGAAAATCATGATATGCATATCATGAGCGGCATGATTTACATGCCACGGTCTTAGGGCTCTCCTGGCCGTTTCGCTAATGGGATGTATGCGAAAATTGGTATGGCACAACATGACTGCCTGACGAACATAAATGGTAGGTCATAACATGAAAATCATGATATGCATGTCATGAGTGGCATGGTTTGCATGCCACGGTCTTAGTGCTCTCCTAGCCGTTTCGCTAGTGGGATGTATGCGAAAATTGGTATGGCACAGCATGACTGCCTGACGAACATAAATGACAGGTAATAACATGAAAATCATGACATGCATGTCATGAATGACATGATTTACATGCCACGCGTTTCGTTAATGGGCCGTATACGCAAATTGGCATGCCACAACATGACTGCATCACAAACATAAATGACTGGTCATAACACGAAAATCATGACATGCGTGTCATGAGTGACATGATTTACATGCGACGGTCATGGTGCTCTCCTGGCCGTTTCGTTAATGGGATGTATACGAAAATTGGTATGCCGCGACATGACTGCATGGCGAACATGACTGACGGGTCACAGCATGAAAATCATGATATGCATGTCATGGGCGACAAGATTTACATGCCACGCGTTTCGTTAACGGTATGTATACGAAAATTGGCATGCCACAAGATGACTGCATCATGAACGTAAATGACAGGTCATAACATGAAATATCATGACATGCATGTCATGAGCGACATGATTTACATGCCACGGTCTTGGTGCTCTCTTGGCCGTTTCGTTAGTGGGATGTGTAGGGAAACTGGTATGCAACGATATGACTGCATGACGAGCATAAATGACCGGTCATAACATGAAAAGCACAACATGCATGTCATGGGCGGCATGATTTACATGCCAGGCGTTTCGTTAATGGGATGAGAGTGAGATGTATAGGAAAATTGCTATGGCACAACACGACAGCATGACGAACGTAAATGACAGGTCATAACATTAGAATAATGACACGCGTGTCATGACCGGCATGATTTACATGCCACGGTCCTGGCGCTATACTACCGTTTCGTTAATGGGATGTATGGGCTCCGTCTACTGACCAGAGGGCGCTACGTAGCTCTCGTCGGACGGCTCCGTCGCGCACGGTGGAAATCGAGGCGACAGCGACGCGCTCGTTTCTTCGCTGCTTTCCGGGCGTGCTGCGAACCACACGAACGCTCGCGGCGTCGCCCTTTGGAATAGTTTGCCGTAGGTTAGGAGCGCGCGTCTGAAAGGAAATAAAATGAAAGAAGGTGGGACGGGCGGTCGCTGCTGCTATAGAGTTGGAGACGCGCATCGCGTTCGCGTACTTCCCTGTCACAGTCTGCCCAATTTTGCTTCTCTCCGCCAGGCAGTGCATTCTGGCGCTGATGTCGCACATGGAAAACTCGACTGCGCGGAGCCTATACGAAAATTGGTTTGGCACAACATGACTGCATGACGATCATAAATGACAGGTCATGACATGAAAATCATGACATGCATGTCATTAGCGGCATGATCTACATGCCACTCATTTCCTTAAAGGGATGTATACCAAAATTGCTATGGCACAACACGACTGCAAGACGAACGTAAATGACAAGTCATAACGTTGGAATCATGGCATCCGTGTACGAGCGGCATGGTTTACATGCCACAGTCTTGGTGCTCTTGTGGCCGTTTCGTTAACTTCATATGTACCAAACTCGGTATAGCGAGACAACAATGCAAATCCATTTTACGTTCCTTATGCGTGCTTCGCATTTCCTCGATTCGCACTGCACGTGGGATCTGCCAAATTTTTTTCCGGACGGGCAACTCGGTCCACATTGGTCGTTGTCTCTGTATCTATCTTGACAGTGCTATGCGGCGATCTGGCAACCTTTTTAACGAACGATGTCGCTTCACTATTTACTTCTGCGGTTTTCTGTGAGCATTTTCGGTGGCGACGCCGACGTCGCCGAAGAGTGGCAGCAGCTTCTCGATGTGTTGAGTTGTCTCGCACCAATTGTTTGAGAATGGCAGCTTCCTTGCGCATCTTCGGGCAATCCTTTGATGAGGCCTTGTGAGTACCACTGCAGTTAGGGCACTGGAAAACATCAGCGCTGCAGGCGTCTTCTGAGTGGGACTCTGAACACCGCGGGCACACGACGTTTTTCACACAGACACCCTTCACATGGCCAGTCTTGCAACACTTGAAGCACTGGAGGGGCTTGGGCACGAATGGTCGTACCGGATGGCGAACATGTCCTACTTTGACTTGGGAAGGTAGGCTATCTCCTTCAAAGACAACCTTCACACATCGTGAGCTTCCCAATCTGGTGACCTTCGTAATAAAGGTGCCTTCTGAAATTGGTTTTATGAGTATTGGCAAGTCGTCATTCGAGATGGCAACGTCGGCGTCGTAGATGACGCCCGCAGCACTATCACCGCCTACAGGTATGATTGACTGCACCTTTATATTGTCGATCTCGGTTATATTGCGAAGGCCTTTTATAGCGCTCCGGTGTAGCACGTCAACTGCTAGGACATTCTTCCGTGAATTTATTCGCACATCTATAATCTCATCTGGTGCGATGTTCTCAAGAAACAGAGAGACGACCTGCCTGTTTAGGAGCCGCAGATTGGCCGTTGGATCAAGAGGTTTGAAGGGCACTGTGTGCGGCCAACGCTGGGGAGTACTCTTCACGGTAGAAGCGCTCGCCGGCGAAGATGTCTGCAGTAGTCTTCTTTTCGCTGCTTTACTCAGCACGACTTGGAAGTCGTCGTCCGAGGAGTCGTAGCTCTCCGAGTACATCTCCGTGGCATCGCTGTCGGTGTCACTTGACGTACTTCCACGCTTCCTGGACGTTATCCAGCTGGACGGTTGAGCTCCAGGAAGGACCTCGGGGAGCTCTTTGACCATTGCCGCAAGGGGGGAGCGGCAGCTCCCAGAAATGCAGGGCAACAAATCACAAATACCAGAGACAGAAACAACTGTGTTCTATCGAAACACTTCGTCGTCTTCCATCTTTTATATAACATCTTTTTATAAGAACAATTTTAGAATATTTCAGTGTGGTTTGGTTTCCGCACACGAAGACTAACTCAAGAAAACTAGAGGCAGTGCAAAGAAAAGCCATAAGATTTATCCACATACAGGCACACAGACTCGCCAACTATCCTCCTGAACGCATCTAATCTGAAAACGCTAACAGAAAGAGCGAAGGAAGCTCGCCTAATATTTTTGTTTCAGATCCTTCACAACAGCTTCAAGATAAACGCATCGAAATACATTTAATTTTCTGAATCTCGTGCCACACGTCAAAAGCATGCGAAAAAACTAACGGAATATTGATTTAGTAATGACAATTTTAAATATTCATTTCTTCCACTTGTCATTAGAGAATGAAACATACTACACCCATCTATCCCAAACACCAAATCGTTCTCCGAATTCGCCAGGAAATAATGTTGCCGCAATCAAACACCATAATGCTCATAACCCCTTCCTTTCTCTGTTTTGAATACTTTTCATGGGATGTTATGTTGCTGTATCATGGTACAAATGGGATTCAACTTTACACACTTTGCTTTAGTGATGTTATGAGTGCATGCAACTTCATTGTATGTATTTATAGAACCACTATTTGTCGTTGTGATATAGTTTCTAATCTCTCTTTACCTGCATTCGTTTGCACTCTTGATTGCTGTCTAAACCGTTCACTTAATGTACTGACTTTTTGTATTACCCTCCTGCTAAGCTCTCAGCTGAGAGCAGCAGTATTGGAAATAAATAAATAAATAAATAAATAAATAAATAAATAAATAAATAAAATTTGGGCAAAATACCTGGAGTACCTGCCCTGCAGGAGACATGTTTGCGGGCAAAACTTTCAGGCTACAACTCGTTTCTAAAGGACCCATCCACCTGTGTTCTAGCGTACAGATCATACACTGCGCAGGAGGTAGACGTCGATCTCGAACACTCGTACACCATGGTGCAAATCTTACACCTCTACAGGACAAGCCATGCGGTGTGTATACTGAGCATTTACACCCCCCTAAAAACGCGACGTTATACCTGCGCAGAGATCTTCTCTTGAGCGCTTATATGCGCCGACAGAGCTCCTCTGATAATCACAGGCGACTTCAATGCTCCGTGCAGACTTTGCGGTACAAACACGAAGAAGCCAGAAGAAGGAAGCTTGCAGAGCTTATGTCCACCTTCAGCCCCACCCTTCTCACCGACCCGGCCACTTGGCAACGCTCCTTGGCAACGCGGTCAACAGGGACACATGCCCTGACGTAACTCTGGTTAAGAACAGACTGCACGTGACTTGGACTAACCCGGAGGAGACACTGGGCAGTGACCACTGTCTTCTAAATATCATGCTCTCCACACACTCTTTCAAAAGGAAGGAAATGAAATCTGGAATACTCAACTGGGACAAAATGTGCACAGAATATATTCCGCCTTTTCTTCGTTGGACAGAGAAACGTAGCAATATTGCACGCCAAATGTCAAACAATGGGACATGGCGACTGTTCCGCAGTCTCATCGACCCCACACAAATGCCAAGAGAAACACACACATCTGCGGAGAGTCACTCACAGATTTCCGGGTACCATAACACCGCTAGCGAAAGGCTCCGGGACAGGTATCTCTGTGAATAAGATCCGCGAGGTCCAGAGTATATACGGTCGGGCAGGAAAAATGAGGCCCCAGGCGCACTTTTTTTCCTCCATGAGATGAATGCAGCAATGGCAAGGGTGCGTAGAGGAACAGTACCTGGTAGCGATAAGACCACTGTCAAGACTTTGGCGAATTTGTCCGACTCTGCATCGACCGAACAATTGCATATATCAATGCTATCTGGAGTGGCCTGATCCCGGTCCCCTCGGTATGGAAAACATCCTTGTTTACTTTTATCCGGAAACCAGGGAAACCGACACAACTTCCGCCCCATCTCTCTCACGTCTTGCGTGGGTAAGCTGATGGAAACAATGGTGGGAGACAGGCTGTCGGAATACCTAGAGCAGAAGGGGGCCTTTGCCCCAACCATGTTTGGTTTCCATCCTCATAAATCGTCACAGGATGTACTATTGCAACTACACCGTGAGGTTATCCTACCGGTGGCGACGAAACACGACAGGGTCATCCTCGCCTTAGATCTGACGGGGGTCTTTGATAGCGTTAAACACAATGTCACCCTTAGAATATCTCAGTGACACTCAATGTAGACAGAACACATTCAATTACGTCAAGGACCTTTTATCGGACGGAGCCACCGTGATCCGCATAGAAAACTCTGAATATGGACCCTAAAAAATGGGCACTCGAGGGACGCCGCAAGGGGCTGTTGTCTCGCACATACTGTTTATCATCGCCATGATGGATCTTCCACACCAGGTGGCACGCATACAGGGCCTTCGCGATGCCCTTTATGCAGAGGAGATCACGGTTTGCGCAACACAAAGAAATTTAGGCGCCACTGAGCACTGTCTACAGCGGGCTGCGGGCTGCACTATATATCGGCGCGTATGTATACGCTCGACGCTGCACGAACGCGGCTACTCAGTCAAAAGTCAATTGGTCCAACTGGATATACCATATGTTAGCAAAGGGATCACAAATGAAGTGAAGCGGAATCCAACTGGAGTGGTAAACTTCAATGGGACAGTCCAACTGGACTTGACAGTTCCAAGTGGCCATGCCAGTTGGCACAGAATTTTCCATTTCGCCTCCCAATCAGAATACATCTAGTCCAGTTGGTTGCAAACGGTCCGATTGGGAGCCCATTGGGACAGCCGTTTTCCAATTGTAATATTTGGATTGTCCAGTTGGATACCCGATTACGGTTGATTCAAGCTTTTCCATCATCAGAAAGCTTGAAGATTGCTGAGTCTGGTTGTTTACGCTATATGAAGTTGACATTAATTGGAGTGGTTGGTGGGGCAGTTTTAAATGAGGGTCACTTTTTCATCATTTTGTATGTCTATAGTCGGGAGTTCATTGGTTCAGCCAGTTAGTTTCAACGGGTCTTCACTGACAACCTAAATGGTTTCAATTGGAAGACAAGAAATGAAAAACACTTTGAAACAAGAAAATAGCCAATATAAATATTTTTGCAGCTGTAACAATATTGATTAAATAAAAGATCTTTGTACTTTACTCAGATGATAGGACCGCAGCATTTATTTCATCTTTGCATTAACGCATCTGCCAAAAAATTGCCTGTCTTTTGTAGAAACGTGGTGCTACCATACAAGTCAGTATACGCCTGATGGACGTGATCATATCCGAGTACGTAACGTCAGTGGAGCGTTTTTTTTTTTTTGGTTAATTTTTGCACTTGTCCACTGGAAGATTTCTCTGTTTTGCTCGCGCAGTCAGACTGCGTCGACTGCGTGGTTTCTATAGTGTAACAGATGAGATCTGTGTTAATGACCGAAATTCACACACACACAAAAGATTTCATTAATATCCCGTTGGGTGACCAGTTGGATCGAACTGGTTTGCTAAAGCAACCCAGGTGAAAATGTGTAACTGGGAATCTAACTGGTTTCAACTGGTATAAGCTGGGATCAACTGGTCTCAGTTAGAGGGAAACTGGTCCCAGTTAGAGGGCAACTGGTCCCATTTAGAGCGCAACTGGTTCCAGTTGAGGGGCAACTGGGATCAAACTGGAACCATTTCCAGTTTCACTAGGAGCAACTGGGAAGTAACTGGTTCCAGTTGAACCATTTCTAGTTGTAGTGGGAGCAAGTGGGAATTAACTGGTTTCAGTTGATACTCAACTTTAACCACTTTCACGTAAAAAAAGAAAAAAAGAAAAAGAACCGCTTCGTCATTGAGTTCGCGGTATGTTAACGTTTCTTAATTGTATGTGCGGCGGTTCGGCAACATCTCGCGTACGCGCTCAGTGACCGACCGTTTCGCGTACCCGAATCGTGTGGTAATGTAGCGTAAATGCGCTACATGGTGCAAAAATGTGCGTACGCTGGCTTTTTAAAAGCTTCGGCGACAGACTGTTGGCAAGTTGGTCTTACATCTTGAAGGGTTGAGCTTGCACGAACGAAAGACATATACGCAGGAGACGAAGCGGACAAGGATGCTTCATCTACACGGCGAAAGTGCCACTGTTTACTGTGAAAAATGCCTGTCCTTGTCCGCTTCGCCTCTTCTATGTGGGTGTGTCTCACACGCTCTATGCTCAACTTTTTGACCTCGGTATCTGCAGCATCAATCTTAATTTTTACGTCCATCTTGGCGACGAAGTGACGACAAATGCCGCTGGCAAAAAGCGTGCCTGACCGACGTCGGGATGTTAGCACAGTGTTAGACCAACTTTGCTGCGCTGACGCCCTTGTCCAACACGGCGATTCTAATTCCGTACGACAAAATTAAACAGTCGAAGGAAACAGGCAGAGAGCTGTGGCGGGACGCCGGTAGCAGCACCACAAACTCTACCGCCGTCACCCGCGCACCCGCGATTCGGCGGATTCGGCCGCATAGGAGCTTAACCGTCATGGATGCGTATACATATAATACTGAAACAGTGAACTAAAACAAAAATACATTTATATAATGAACTGAAATTGTACTTTGCGCAAATGCCGCAATATTTATTGGCAGCAAGAAGTTTCCTGCAGAGCAACGCTCCTGTAGAGGCCGGAAACACCGCGCTAGTTTCGTAGTTCACACGTGGAGATGCATGGAAGGCCCTACCGACGCTGCTGCGCTGTGCTGCTGGCCTCCACGGCTGGTGATCATATATTGAAGAGGGAATTGGAACGTCACTGACTTCGTAATATAATAATTGCTGACCTAGTGTTCGGGAGTTAATTTCATATCTGGAGGACGTTCCGACTTCACGCCAACGGTGACAGTTGTTTTCGCCCATGGTTTTTTGGCTTTGTGGATCCATCGTGTGCGGCGTGATGTGTGCGTGGAAGAGGAGGCACTGACCAGGCCATGATGCGGCTACTCGGAGGTATTTCACTTATGTTATAAATTATAAGTTCTCTGCAAGTTAGAGAACCTGGAGGTAGAAATACTGCAGCATGGTTTTATGGGTGCAGGGTTGCTACGATGGAATGTTGAGTTGAAAGCAGTGCTTTCCGCTCGGTGTTACTCGATGCTGCTTATTTCCGGGCCCTCACACGGTTGCAGTGCTTTGAAAAACTTATTCAGAATAACAAATATTTATGAAGCGAATATGCTCATGCTTGTACCTTCAGATCTGTGCTATCTGTGAGAAAATACGTCTGTATTAGGAGCCAGTTGTGTATTCTCGAACATGCAACTTTTGCAGGCATATATGATCTTGAGAATAGAAAAAAAAAGCTTGACAGAAGCAGTGTGCTGCGTTTTTCCCTCCTTTCTTTATCAGTTTAGGCCATGGCAAGAACTCTGCAGATAGTGTTTGCTGTATGGACTTTATCATAATTGGAAGCATGATCGAGCATCAGATGGGATCTGACATTAAAATCGTGTCGCGAATGATTTCCGCGAGCACATAGTTGTGTATATATGCAGGGTATGCCTATCGATGGAGTGTGTGCTGTGTAGGCCGGTTAGTACAAGGCTACGATCAGATTAGTCAAGGGCACATGAGATAATGCTTAGAAAAACATCTTGGCTTGAAGGTGTGGTTGAAATTCACATTTGCATTTGAGCATTAGCTTAATTTATAATCATGTTTGGTGCAGGTATTGACAGCTATATTTGCTTAATTAGAAAAGTATTTCATCTATTACATCATTTCTACAAGCTATTCCTTTTTTTTTCAATTCCATCTGCAGAAGGGCTATTGTGTCTCAAATGCACAAGCTGCCAAAATATTTGGCAACAAAAAGGGCAAGCTCGTGTGCAAGGACACTGCACAGGCTCTCTGGAGCAGCAGTGTGCTGGCCACAAGGAGTGTCAGTGGCAAAGCCGCACCAAAGAATAGGGCATTGGGCGAGCTGCCGAAGCAGCAGCTCACTCCTGAAAAAGTGAATGTTGTTGCGGGTATGTTTCCACAGTGTACATGTCATCCCTCTGGTAATATGCAGCCATAGCTTTGAACGCCCTAGTGTACTAATATGCATTTGGAAGAACTGTGGCTTCACTGCTGTGGTGGGCAGTGACAATATTTCTTTCAGTCAGATATAATATTTAATACTGCCGCTGCGTTACAGTCCAAGGCAGCAATCTTTCATCATTTTGGAATGCCATTCTCTGTAACTTTATCACATAGCTCCAAAGGTAAGCTAATATATGTAAACTATGGGAATAATGTATCATGTTACTGTATTACATTTAATCAAACCATGAAGTTATAACAATTTACTTCTAGATGCTTATCTCTGAATGTTCCAGACCAAGCAGCACTGGAGAACTTCATGACATTGAAATTTATTGGGTTAATATTCAAGGTGTAGTGATCCCAAGTAGGTGTACTGAGTAGTTGTAGCCCTGGCATTCGTACACATACTTGTGCACCTTTAGCGCACTGCAATTGGCAGACTGAAGCGCAACTTCCGTGAATACAAGCTCAAGGTGATCCTTCATCGAGAATGTTTCAACGCAGAAATGTATCTGTTTAAACTTTATCAAGGGTGCCTACATTTATTGTTCTGATCTTTTGGACATTTCAAAAAAAATCACAGCATATCGACGGGGTGAATTATCATGAGTGGGCGAAGCTGCGGAGGTTCATCGGTAAACCGTGAATTCTGCCCAGTACATCATCAACGACGTGAGATCGTGCGCGTTTATACTAAAGGGTCGATGAGAGTTATGGTGACTTGCAGCTCACTTTAATTTTACATGTATGCTGTGAATTTTCATTGTTTAATCACGCACAGGAGAAATCGCACACAGGCACTACCTTGGAGGTCAAAATCCAGTGCCATATATACGGGGTGGTCAGTGAACGGTTGTGTAGCGGGAGCGGTCGGTTTTTTCAATGAAAAAACTCGCTAGCAGACGCTGCCTGCGTCGGCATCGCGAGGCGAAAGAGGGGGGGGGGACCGTTGAACGGTTGTGAGGGGGAGAGGGGAGGGGGAGAGTGAGGGAAAGGGAGAGAGTGGGGCGAGAGAGGAGAGAGAGGGGGAGCTCGCCTGTCGTCGAGCTCGACCGCGGCATATTCACCGTGATGACGCCATCTAGTGTCCACTAACCCAATCGCCATAATGCACACATCTCTATGGGACAGCGCCATCTAGGAAAGTAGACGAGAAAGGGCGATGACGACCAGCGCCATCTAGTATATCGTCACCCAACTGCAGTTTGCATGCATCTCTATGGGACAGCGCCATCTATTGTATGCTACGGGAGACGCTACTGGCTACGGCAGATGGACATACCGGACGGGCCGCAGGTGATGCCATAAGGAGCTTCGCCCCTAAATATTTCATTGATATCATGGAATGAGCAAGGGTGGTACTATGGAGAACCTGTCAAAGACCTTTATGAATTGCAGAGTGGCTGATGCTGGTTATGAGTATCCAAAAAAATAGAAACAGTGGGTTTTCATTATGCATTTTATCATGCCCGATTTCTTGTGCTGTGTCTTTACTAATATATAAACAAATAAGTATTTGCAGCAACAGTTCAGCACAGGGGTCTAGACACAGACGTGTCTGAGGTGCTACAAAATGTGTCGAAGCTACTCACAGAAAGAATTCAAAATGTAGCGAAGGCTATGAAAAAGACTGAATCAAATAAAGCTTTGTAAATCAAGCTTCCTGTGTTTTGTGAAACTTTTTCTGCATCAGGGCGACAGCCACAATGGGGACCAACTGGGACCAGTTGAACTGGAAAGCAACTGGGACCAGTTGAACTGGGAACCAACTGGGACCAGTTGAACTGGGAATTGTTCCTTAAACCAGTTGAACTGGGACCATGGCAGTTGGTTCCCAGTTGCACACTTTCACCTGGGAATCCAGCTGGGCAACGCATCAGATCTACATGGCTTACCAATTGTCCACCATTTATTTCGAAATGGCTACCATTTGAATATAGCTGGGGTGCCAGTTGGATTCAGTTGGCGCTCCCAATTGGTTATGAATGGTATGTCACCCAAAGGGTGGCGAAAATCCAACTGGTCCAACACCAATTGGTGGCAATTGGAAATTTTCCAGTTGGACCCATTTGGTTTTTTTGACTCGGTATGCGCGCGACTCTGCACGCGTTCATTGAGGCGGACTTTGGAACGCACCTGGAATATGGTGCCGCTATCCACCAGAGACGAAGCTGCAGTGATTCACTTTGCCTCTCCTGATTGGCGCTACTGTTCCAGGTTCCGCCATCCAGGAGAGGCCATGCGTGCGTGCCGAGCAGGACGAGACAAGAAAGCGCGTCCGTACAGCTTCGAGCATGTGCGGAGCTAGTGCATGGTAGCATACCGGGCACCTTTCGTCGTGCCGCGGTGCGCTGTGAGTTCGATTTCCAGCGCTTCAACAGAACTTTTTCTGAGTGTTTTTCTTTATTGTTCTTACCTGTTTACTGCATCATATCCTTTACGGTAGTGACATAATGGGGTCTTGGTGGACCCCAGTGTCCTTGGTGGACTCTCATAATTTAGAACATGTTGAGCTCCAGAGTTTTATTTCTATATAGCATCGCGCGACCATCAACCGGTCGTCGTATCAGCACCCTTATGACTGCACGGCAAACCAAGCGCGTGCCATACAACGTTGTTTCGAACTGATACCATTCTTATGTGTTGCCTTGTTCAATTTTCTGTTCATTTTCCACGTGTACTGCTTTGCTGAATGGCCCTGTCAACCTCTTGCAAAATGTCTATGCAAAACGCCGAACAGATAATAAAAATAATCATCATAATTGATGTTACTATTATTTAGCATTTTATTTGCTTTATACGATTCATCCAGCTGAAGCAATTGAGAAGACGTATTGCGCAGGGTGCCAAGTGCCCGGTAGGAAATA
>CM023485.1:125901811-125961806 GCA_013339685.2 Hyalomma asiaticum
GTAGGGGCGAGGCGCATGCACACTTGTTTAGGCGTTGAGCGGATAAAATAATTACATTTGGCCAAGGGCAATCCCCACGCTGCGTGCCTCGTAGCCCCATAGTCTTGTCTTTTTCTCGTTAAAACATCCATGATGTTTTAACGGCCGGTGTGAATAGCGTTGAAGGGAGGAAATAAATTATTCACGGGCATAGAAAACTATATTATCCGGTATGAGAGTATTTTCGAGAATGCAAAAATTAAAGTTGCATAGTATGCGATCACAGGATACGTAAGAATCCACGCTTCAACTGTAGAATCGTCTCTACAAAAATATATGTCCCTTTATTTTTGGATTAATCGTAGGTAGGGGCCTTTGATTTCGTTGAATTTTTTTACCTCTATAATGCGGAATCGTGATTTAGCAGAATGATCTAGTCTTCGACACAAAGTAAGAATGCATACGCGAGAAAGAAGATTCTATTCTAGCTCTTAATTTTTGTAGCCAACTTGCATCACAGGCAGGGTGTCATTTGTGGACAGAACACACGGGACTTGTGTGAGCCTTATACGTGTATCACTGGTAAGATACTAACAAATGACAAGTAGCTGTCAAAGTTCCCGTTCTATCACATCCTAAACGCACGGAATACCTAGCACGGCGCAACATACCGTATGCAGAACTATTGTCGTCACTTAAGACGGACAACGAAAACCTCCTGTGCACGTTTAGTGTGGTGTGTTTCATGGTGCTAGATATTCCATGCCTCCAATGGAAGAGAAAGTTCATCGGTTATGTGGCAGTTGTTAATAACTGACCACAGATAAATAGCAGTCGGATAGCGCTCCTTGTTTGCATACCCTCGTCTTTCTGATGCTGTCAGTTGTCAGACGCGTCTTCTTTGACTAAAAAAGTTATATTACATGTCTTCGATTGCAAAGCTGAGCGTAACGGCTCAATGTTGTTTACGATGTGGTCAGAGGTTCGAATAATTTCTTTATTCTTTAAAACATTGTTATGGCGGGCTTATTATAGAGTTTACGCACGTACCACCGTCCTTGACTGGTATCCATTTCGTATCGGTCATAACTCTCAATTAAGACGATTTTCAACTTTGGGATTTTAATGCTTGGTTTGCTCTTACAGGGTGTCCCTATACCATCACCACGAATCAAATTTTATAAAGAATGCTGAAAAAAAAAAACAGCATGAGTAGTTTGTCGTTGCGTACTTAAAAGGAGTTCTACCACCCCTTTTTGCAGCCTGAACCCAAGTAAATTATGGCGGGTGCACGAGAGGCCCTGATCGACTCGCTGTTAGTGGCCAGCAGAAGACAGGTGAGGAGCTATGGCTAAAGGCATGCTTATTCGTTGATACGAGTGGTACGCTTATAAATCGCGCATCACCGTTACGCCTGTTACTAGCCTATTATGACACCGAGCCGGTATTTTTAGGAAAACGCGCCATTTCAAGATGGTGAAAATAAACATTCGCGATATACACGAAGTGGTTAATTTTTTATAAATGCTTTCGGTTCATCTTTTTATTTTTTGGAATGCTGTAACACATATATTAGGCGACATCGTGGCTTAAAAATCAAGCTTGATGTGCTAATGCACTAACTGGCTGCATAGACACTGCACGCACGCTTATCATAGGTAAACGATTAGACTCGGTCCTACCTTGTCGTGTACACATAGGCTTAAAACGAGACTGCATTGCTGCTTTTGGCTTGTTAGTGGGCCACTGGCACGCGTAATGCTGAGCGACAAAGAACCGCAAGAAAGGCAAGGGAATGTCGTACGATAGAACAGGAATAGGCGCCTTCAAGGTTATCTGCTATGTGGCATTTATACCTTCTGTGACACTGTTCAAGTGGTCATACGGACATTTGTACATTGGTTACAGATAGGGATCCCTGAGGCGCGTAGCGTCACTTATTAGAACACAAGGGTCACAACACCATGAAGCACTCCCTGTATGATCAAGCGCCTGCAGCTTCGAAAAACGCCACGTCCGCTGTTTAGACCAATGACGTACTTGCCGAGTCCTTTTTCGCTGTCCACCGAGCTCAGTGGTATATGATACGGTGGCGTCCAAAAGATGCGAAAATCGTGTTCGATCTGCTAATAGATCGTTTGGCATATGCAAATAGAGCGAACGGTGCCGCACATACATTAGCCGGATGCAAAGCTCTCTTTTATGTCGCTATTATGCGATGCATTGTCAAGTTTGAGGTAAGTACACTACGGCCTCAGCCATTTCGTGCATAACATGCACACATACACACATAAGAACGCGCATACACGTAGCACGTGATCCTTACGAGCTGGAAGCTTGCCAACAGACGCTCGCATGCTACCCAAGGCAGAATCTCTGACGGGACGAGACCCTTACGATGAAATGAAAGCAAGCGACAACGGACCGAGAGGACCGCTATTTTGCTAGACAAAACCCGAGGCAGCAACATAATAGATGGAGCCAGCAGACAGGAAAAGCACAGCGGCGTTATATGCCGTCTTTTGTTTTTAAAAGGTAATCATGACAGAGGATTGCGAATAAAAGAGCTAACAAAAAACAAAAGCCTTCTCGCCGCCTCTGGGGACCGGTGTCATGACCCTGGAAATTAAGCATGCGATGTGCCCGGTCAGCGGCTCATTTATATTTGGAATCCCAAAAAGATACCGATTTCTTTCTCTCGATTAGGCAGAGTTTGAGGCAGTGACATGTAGAGTGAGCATTGCCATCGAAGTAGCAACAGTGCCAGTTAAAGCATCATCTCTTCTGAGTGTCCGGGTTTCGGCATGTTTTCTTTTCTTTCTACCTCCTGCCAACATCTTATAGCCCCGGATGCAATTGCAGAGGCGCAACCGGACCACGTTCTCGGCGCCTCAGCTGAGCGAGCTGGAGGCGTTGTTCCAAAAGACCCACTATCCTAGCTTCTACCTGCGGGAGCAGCTGTCTCGGAGAATCAGTCTCTCGGAAGCCAGAGTGCAGGTAAGAAGAGCAGAGCGCACAAGTGGCATTTTATGCGATGCAGTACTTACGGCGCTTGAATGCTAACCCCGAGCGCGGGCTCCATCCCGGCGCTGCGGTGGATGCATTTTAAATGGAGGTGAAAATGCTATAGGCCAGTGTACTGTGCAGTTCACTTTAAGGGGGTCGTGAAACGTTTTCTGAAAATTCTGTAGGATGTGTGTATCGGGAATCCAGGCCCTCCAATCTAATTATACGTTGCTTCGTTGTATCGTGTCGGTTGATTTAGAGCAATAAGAAGCACGGTTTCGGTTCTAGATCTTTCGTGAGTGCATCCTCCTCAACTCTGATTGATTGATTTGTGGGGTTGAATGTCCCAAAACTAGCTGTGATTACGAGAGACGCCGTAGTGGAGGTCTCCGGAAATTTGACCACCTGGTGTTCTTTAACGTGCACTGACATCGTACAGCACACGGGCCTCAATATTTCGCCTCTATCGAAATGCAGCCGCCGCGGCTGGGATTCGATCCCGTGACCTTCGGATCTGCAGCCTAGTGTCATAGCTACTAGACCACCGTGGCGGGGCCTCCTCAACTCTGCAGTTGAAGTTATCATACTCACCACCACGGCCTCCAAGATTGGCGCACTTTCGGAGGGCGTGGAAAAAGAAACCGTGCTTCAGCCTTGCATTTGAACAGCGGACGTGGGGTCCAACCATTTCCTTATTTCCCAGCTTCCATATATGTTATTATTATTGAATAACAAAAGCTTAAAATGCGTTTGCGTTTCTATATGTCTTAAGCTGAATTCCTGAAACGTCACTGAACAGTACCTCTGCCGGCCTGTGGTGTCGCGTGGTCGTCTCAGGAGCTCAAAAACTATAGGATCTCAAACTCGTGTTATTAAACGCACACTGAATACTGCGCCTAAATATTTCAGAATCAGCACGCCGTATGCTTTTGAACATTTGGAAATTACAAACGGGCAGCCACACATCCTTTTCACGACCCATTTAAAAACAGACATGTCTCTATTAGAGTATCGATGAGTGTTTTTTGTACAAATAATTCATGTTTTCTCATTTTTTCTGTTACGCTTGACTTATGTTTCTTTTGCCCCTCCTGCATCGACCTAAATGTTGGTCGGCAGCATGTCTAAAAAATTGGCCGCGTATCTCCGTGCTTCGCTGCAAATGTCGTCGAAAGACGATAGTCTTCTACCGGCCGTACTACATGAGTCCCGGTTCATCTGCGGTTCGGCACGAGCTTCGGGCGTCTGTTCAGCCGCCGGGTACGCTCGCTTAGCCTCTCGGTGAGTGACAATTCGCGCATCGCGCACCTCGTCTGTTTCCTTTTGCCTCCGAGCGCGGCTCGATTCACGATCTTTCGCTAGCCGCTGGGCTCGTTGCTCTGATGTTTCCTAGGCACGCTTGAGACGACGGGCATCGGCACGCCGGCGCTTCTCCGCTGCAATCTGCTCGTCGGTCTTTTCCCTGCGTTGTCTGGGCATGTCTTGTAGAGTGTGTTCTATATCATCAAACGGCCATTTATGTTTTGCCTTGCCTCAGACAGCGCCCCGCCTATGTTGAATCGGCTGCATGTGGCTGGCATTGATGAAATAGAGGCAGTGCTGCGTGAGATATGGACGCCATCTGGCCATGATATCGGGAAACGCAAAAAGCTTGCGTAGTACGCAGACCTACTGGGAGGTGGCAGCACCGTGCCGTTTTACCGAAGCGTAGGAAACGGCCGCTTTTTCGTTCATAAGCGTCGCATTTTTAGCGCATCCTAACAAGCACTAAGGTCTTTAGAATTACGCATCTATGTATTTTCTACTAAAGGAACACACCATCTAATAGTTACGTATTGATGTTGCGCCTCAGATATGCGTAATATTTGCTTTTTGGTCGACTGTGTTCACAAGTATGAACGCAGCTACCAGTCCAAGATGGGTGGTCCTTGAGGAAGGGGTTAAACTTTCGCCATTGTACTGAATCGAAAAGCAGGACACACACACACACACACACACACACACACACACACACACACACACACACACACACCACACACACACACACACACACACACACACACACACACACACACACACACACACACACACACACACACACACACACACACACACACACACACACACACACACACACACACACACACACACACACACCAAAATTTCTGCGTTGAAGTATCTCAAGAAAGACTATCGCCTTTAATAAATAAAATAAATAAACCCCAAGTGGTCCGAAATTCCGGAGCCCTCAAATGCGACGTACCCCAAAATTATATCGTGGCTTCGGCATGTAAAGCCCCGACCGTTATTATAAGTAGCATTTTATGACCGCTATACGACACAATTTCTCGTTCTCATTTTAAGAAGCAACGACCATTCTAAACTTGTAACCGTGTTTTCATGAGTAACGCGGTGATTGCGAACCTGCGCTGGTATATTAAGCGATCACAGGTACAACATGCTTGTTCAAGAGCGAATCTTTGAGAGGAATTAGTCTTCCAAAAAGAACCACTGAGCGGTAAAAGTGTCAAACTTTCTGTAAGCGCCCACAGAAGGCGAATTTTACGTGCTGCAGTGAACACATCGTCCGCGAAACAATTGGAGCAATTTTTGGAGAGCCACAATTGCTCCAAACTGAATTGTCCGTCTCACTAGGAGAGGCGATTATCAGCGTAAACAGTACAGGAGTTCATGGAAAGAGAATATGGCGAGTGGAGACTAATGTGCGCGTAACACGAAGGTGCGTTTCGTTGTGGTGCTTGACGAATTAGAGGCGTGGGACAAGCTGTTCTGGCTCTTTAGGCCTACATATGTTATTCTTACTTGAAGGCCGCTCTACCAAGAAAGGGAGGTCTTGCGGCGTAAAAACGCAGCTCTCGCTGCTGACGCCAGGACCCTCGCCGTGGACAAACAAATTTTGCACCATTGTCATATACTTGCCTGGTCTTTCGTTCTTAAAAAGATGTCCGTTTTGACACCTCTCGGGTAAAATTTGCTCAATTTCGACGTGCTGGGTAAGTAAACGTTGCACCCTAGAGGTGGCTCACCGTTTGTTAGATAATTAGTGTCACGCTTTTCTTTTCGTTTGTAGATACTGTGCTCAAACGCTGCTTCGGGGATTCATGCAAGAAAATCTCGCGGTTGTTTCGGCAAATTTCGTGGTGTTTACAAATTGTGATTCGCGTCCGCGTTGAGTGGGATCCACCCATGAAGTGCAAGAATCAGCGTGTCTTCAGACTCGACGGCTCATTCCTTCGTGCAAGAAAAATCCGTGCAACAGCACATTAGAAAAGCTAATCGCGCCACCATTGTACAGTTCACGGTAATTTGAATAACCTGGATGTGACACGTTCGTTCTTCTACACAAAGTTCCTCATTATATGGGCTCCGAAGGATTTCTCTACCAAAGGTATAGATGAATACTAGCATTAAAATATTGTTTTATTAGAAAGGCATCTTTGTATATAGAATTAATTGTTTTCATTACGATGTTTCAGGATATGTAGAACATTGCTTAATTATTTGCTGGATTAATTCCATTTTATTTGGGGATGCTCTACAAGCGGTCTCCAATAAACAGCTTGACTGAACTTATATAATACGTTTCTAGTCCACCCAAGATCAATAGCGTGCCCGTTGACCATCTTCTACTGTTGTGGACAGGCAGATTGGGAAAAATTTACGTTACACCAGAATGAGCAACCACCTGCGCCTTCACAGTCGCAGTTCATACAAATGGTTTTTCGTCTGAAACACCTCTATGACCAAGCACAGATCCAGCCAGATTGCTGGCCATTGTTCACCAAATGCACCACTTTAACCTTTCGAAATCAGCTTATATTTGTTCGTTAACATGGTTGTCGCACACTTGTAGAGGCGACTTTGGATATTTTTCTTGGCCACGTATGTGCACAATTCTCTCAAAAATAGAAAGGAACAAAAGAAAAGCAGCTTTCATGGCATCGGCGAAGCTTGCTCGTTAGCTACTTCAGGAACCTATAGGTTGAATTACCACCCAGACAACGGAGTGGGGGAGCCCCGCGGTCGGCAGGCGGCACCGAAAGAGCAAGAAATATTCTGTTTTGGATAAACTGAAGCCTCGGTGTATTCAGTGCACATTCAGTTAGCCATAAATATGCGCCGTATTCCTGCAGAAAATTGGTTCACGGAAGTCATTACCATATCTGACCATCAGGTCGACGCGTTACGTTCCGGGAGCAACGACAAAAAAAAAAATTGATTTCCCTTTACTTGTAACGAACGCAAACAATAGCAAAATGCACACTTGTTTGTCCTTTAATAAGAAAAACTAAGGATGACTGTCTTAAGAATAACTTTATATTTAACTGCACACTAAATACAATCACAGCATAACAAACATATCAATGTACAACCGCGTTTCCTTTCTTGGAATAGAACATGGGTTGCCGCGGAAGCATTCTGTGAAGATTTGATTCATTCATAGACACTGCAACATAAATCGTGCCCGAAGGAGTCATTCTTCTGTTCTGCCCATTCCGACGTGTTTCATAATTAAGTCGTTGTTCTGTTTGGTAAAACCCCAGTATCAACTTCATATTCGGTTGTTTCAAAGAGTAATGACCAGTTGAAGACGTAATCGCGATGTCTTATGCAAGCGGGCTTTACCGTATGTGGCACAGGTTCCTAAGGATATCCAGCTCACTCTTAGCCATCTACTTAGCCATACGGGCGTTTGCGCCCGTAAACCACAGTGACGCACAGCTCCTGGTCTCGTTCCTTTTTGCCTTACTGTTTCCTTTAGCCACCTCCATGTCATCTTGCCAGAAGCATTTTCCACCACTCCCCACGTTATTGAATTAATAGGTTAAATAGAAGTAGCCCTACAAAGTTTTATATTAGGGTGAGTAAAGAAACGATTGATAATTGCGCAGTTTCATGCCGCCGCTATTCCTCCATCTGTATAAGGTTTGTCACTATTCCGACTAACCTAGGCTTATCATGAACAGCACCCACCCTTTTGTCTTTTAGGGATTCTCACTTTGACGTAAGCCGCATGCTATTGTGCCTGCCTTATGTATGTGGATCGCAGCACGCTGAAGAATACGCTATCGGTGTCACAGTGAACCAGTGTTTAATTTTTTCTACTATGTATGTTTCTACTATGTATGTATGTTCTACTATGTATGCATGACGTAAGATGCTCTTAAAGGTGCCGTTCCTCCCTTTTAATTTTTTTCTTTTTTAGTCAGTGATATTGCCTTATTTTCTTACGAGCTCTAGCGCCTTCGTTATGAAGTATATTGCGGCCGATCTCTCCCCGTTGGTTTGAGTGAGTAGTTGATGCAACCACAACATTAAGTGCAAAGTTACACAACACTAAGTGCAAACCACAACATTAAAAGCAAAGCCCGGTCTATACCTCAAAGGCAGGCTTTTCAGTGTCGTAAGCGACCGCCACGCCTCGTGTTGGTTAGATAATTTGTAGGGCCCATCAGGATGGCTCACATGATCCAATATGAAGCTTCACAAATTCGACATCACCATCGTCTGCAAGTCAGGACGAAAGCATCTGACACCGACTGCTACTCTTGCGCCCTCATCGACCTGCCACCGTAGGACTACCACTATGATGACTCCTTCTTGGGACCTATGGCTGCCGACAATATTGCTGAAGAGCAGCGAGCTGACTCAGAACTCACGAGCCTTGTGGACTACCTGGAAGCTAAGACACAGTTGGGCCGAAGGTATTAAGGCGAGGATTGTCGTCATTTCTCTCGCGAAACGACGTTCACCTGAAGAAGAACTTGTCACCATTTCTAGCAAACTTCCTCCTCGTTGTACCTTCCACATACGTGCAGAGGTTCTCAAAACCTTGCACGATGACCCGACGGCTGCCCACCTTGATTATTCCTCCACGCTGGCAAGGATGTAAGAAAATTTATGCCGACCTGGCCCTCACCGCCGACGTCGCTGAAATTGTCATCGACGCAACACACTGCCGACTAGGCCAGCCAGACTGCTGCAGCCGATCGAACCACCTCAGATCGTCATGGGCTAATTGGGGCCGTTCCTCACGTCGACATTGGGCAACAAGCAGATCGTCGTAGCTACGTACTAGTGACCTTACGCGCTACGCCTAAACAAGAGCCCTACTAAGAGAAGTGCCACCGATGTAGCTACGTTCTTTGTTGGGAACATCCTCCTGCCTCACGGAGCCCCCAAAGTTTTCATCATCGACAGAAGAACGGCCTTCACTGCGGAAGTCAAGTCATCCTACAACACAGCAACATGAACCACTGCCGGACAACCGCCTGAGACTGGCAGTCTAATGGCATCACCAAGCGTCCAAACAAGCTGGCCATGTATATTGGCGTCGAACGCAAAACATGGCGTACCATAATTCCGTATTTGACCTTCGCTTAGAAGATCACCGTGCTAGAAACGACTCAGATGTCTCCGTTCAAGGAGGTCTAGGAAGGACGCCTGGCAACAACGCTTGACGCTCTACTACCGGTTGTCACAGATGAAGATCCTGACGTTGCTATCTACTTGCAATGCGCCAAAGACGGCTCCCCGCCTGCGTATCGCGTACCATTAGAGGGTCGACAGCAGCCACTACAATCTTCGATGATGCCACATGGAAGAACAACTAGGCAGCTATGTATGGGTTCTGGATGCCGCTACGATGACTAGGACAGAGTGAAAACCTACTGGGGGGTACTTTGGGCCCTACAAGGTACTCCGAAGTTGTTGTGCGCTGTACTGTCAGGTTATCCCGATGGCACAACGTGATCCCAAATGCTCCCCGCACCACTTGAAGTCGCTCACGTGGTGCGCCTTAAACCTTCTTACGAGTGCGAACGAACTTTAAACCTTTATTACTTACATCAGAAGTTTTGTTTGTACCGGTATTTTCACTTTCGTGTTTACTTTGCAGCAGAGGGACGATGCTTTACCTTTATTGACACGCACATTTATTCGCGTTCGCTTCGCGGGAACCGGCGGCTTCTTTCTTTTTTGTGTGTCACGTGCATTATCGCCTGGAACCGGCCGAGTATGTTTGAGTATCTCTCAGACTGTCCGCGCGCATCACCGATAATTATAATGTATGGCGGCGCATGTACAAAAGCCGATGCATTTCAACCCTGATCAGTCTTTATCGACGATCGATGACGGTACTAGCTGCTATCGTTTTGTAGTGCCATTTACTTTTCTTGATGGGCACAAGATCGCCCAATTCAAAGGCTCGATATTAGCAGCTTGATTAAAGAGTTTGGTTAACAGTTTGTTTTAAGAGTTTGGTTTAGCAGTTTGGCTTAAGAGCTTGCCTTAACAGTTTAACTTAACAGTTTGGCTTGGAACTCTGAGTTCAATAAGCTGAACTTCCGCGTTCATCCTATGTGCTTTCTTTGCTTCTCTGTCCCGACGTTACAAGTGCGGATAACTATACGTGCGACAGTGTATTCGCATAGATAAGTACCTTAACCTTCATTGTCTTAAGGCCATTTAAGCTCTTTGTTGTTTGTTGTTTTTGTTGGGTTTAACGTCCCAAAACCAGCTCTGATTATGAGACGCCGTAGTGGAGGGCTCCGGAAATTTCGACCACCTGGGGTTCTTTAACGTGAACTGACATCGCACAGCACAGGGGCCTCAACAGTTCGCCTCCATCGAAATGCAGCCGCCACAGCCGGGAATCGATCCCGCGACCCTCGGATCAGGAGCCGAGTACCATAGCCATTAGACCACCGTGGCGGGGCGGCCATTTAAGCTCTGAAGCGGACTTTGATGCTCACTGGTTGTTGTTTCTAATTTGATTTTGTGCGCAACACTACACTGGCTGAGAAACGATGAAACAGAAAAGTGAACTCACAACCTAAGGCTCCTGCATGTGGTGATGGTCCCTGTCGTGTATTCTTGAACGAAGCAATAGAGAACGCGTTTTGAGGGGGGCGCAGAAACACGCGATATAGCTTACTTTGAAATTTCTAGCGCACTTAATTCCATCTCCGATCGGTCGCTTTGATATTCGATGTGCTACGCCATTTGCAAATTTTGTCGTGCCAGTTGTACCTCGCGTTAATTAGCTTTGACTCTCCAGGCTCTGATGAATGTTCTATCAGCACAGAATAAAAGTAACATCAGGTAACATGATTCTTTATAGGCCCAAATCGAGCGTGTGGAAATCCACAAATACATCACTTCTTCGGTGTTTTTAAAGCTCCATAGAAGAAGATTGTCAGTGAACATCAAGCAATTTCATGGCCTCTGATAATTACGACGCCACGCCCTAAGTTGCATTGTTAGTTGAGTTCCCTAAGTTCAACGTGTGCATGCGTTCATGACGTAATATTTGCCAGTCGACGTAAACAGGAGCAAAGAAGAGGTCCTTGCCATTAAACTTTTGTGTCAAGGTTTAGGCTGTTGAACAAGATTATTCACGAACCAAGCATAGTTATAGGGTCCGGAGAACAAAGGAGGGTGCATACTTTACGGAGAATAAATTATTGAGCCCTGAGACGCCATGAAAATACGTCGAATCAGATGTACTTGTCGGATTCATTTATCAACTAGAACACGCAGCAAAGAAAACATTAACTGAACATTGTGTCTTTAATTTGTTTAAAAGCAGCCCTGAAATGCCTTATGGAGCCTGCGCGGTAGGAGTCATCTATGAGATTCCACTTTCATGTGGCAGGACTTATGTCGGGCAAACCGGAAGGTGCGTTAACGTTCGTGCAAGGGAACATGAATTATCCATAATTAATAAAGAGAACGCGCATTTACCTGCGCATGTCCGGCATTGCATGTGTGTACCAAATTTCCAATGCGATACGAGTTTTGGGCCGTAGCCATGATAGCACGGCACGGGAACTATTGGAAGCCTTTCATATATCTACTAGAGGTGACGCGTGTGTTAGCCAGTCGTCGGTTTCCTTATTGCAAGGTGAAAAGAGATTCCTGCGCGGTGTGTTGTGATTTGTACAGTGACAACTGTGATTAGCATTGTGACCACGTGATGTATGAAAAAAAAAAAATGCGCTCGTCCGAGTCTTCTGAGTCCGTGTTTTGTGTTGCGCTTCCATAGTTTATTGACACGGAAGCGTAGCAGGTGGGCTGTCGCTCCCTAAACTCGACGACACATGTTAGATACAAGGCTGCAGCAGCCGCATTTGGCGTGCGCCCTACGCAAGGACGCTTCCGTACTGTCGGCAAAAAGTTAAATGGATCCCGCCTTAAGCGGCCAGAACGGCTGTGGGACCAGAAGGCGAGCGAAGTTTAATGCAACGAAGAAGTTTAACTATCACACAAGGCATCCTGTACTCGAGCGCACAGAGCGAGATGGTAAAGTGGCGTTGTGTCCGTATAGGCGCTCCTGCTGACTAAGCCGTGGTCCGCTTACCTTTTTGGCCAATGGTACATCAGGTGTGCATTACAAAAAACCAGTTGGACTTAACGAGCCCAGAATCCCTTGCTATGGCTCGGCTCAAAACGTCTTGGTGGTATTGGCACCTAAAGTTATATTGCCGGCAATTTAATCCTTTTGACATGGTTTAGTGGCTCACTTAGCCCCATTATTAGATAGGTGCGTGTGTATTAAGTCTTTGTGATATATAAGAAGGCGTCGTGCGGCACTTGCGTCTAAGTGACCGGTGTGACCACCCGTTACTGTCCTTTGAACTGCAGATCGAGGCCCATGATCTATTGCGCTCTCTGTTCCCACTGAACCCTGCTTATTGTGCACTCTGCTATGCACCACTAAATTATACAACATTGTGCTCTACATAACAGGATGTACTTCTCATTACTCTAGAGCCCCTTAAGTGGTGCTAAAGCACTGTCGCGGTCTTTCATTGATCAAGTGATTCACTTGCAATATAAGAGTGGAGTGAGTGGGCAACCTGGTACAGATAAGCCGTCCTTTGTTTTCTTTCCTGAGCACCCAAGCCTCTCCGACGAGGCGCTGCAGCCGGTCATGGTATCACCAGAAAGTCTCCGACTGTTGCCGAGTTCCACGTTTATTTCGGTTAGATTTGAGTTTACCGTGGTTGATATGCATGCTCATAACTGCAACGACCACATTGCGTAGGACAGGGTGCATTGCATATCACTGGGAGGGACCTTCGTTTAGCAGGGGACAGGAAAGAAGCTGAAGATTTTTGATGATGGTGACGATGGTGACGACGATGACGACGACAAACGATGGGGATGATGATGAAGATGATGATGACGACGATGTCACGCTCTGTGATGCATAGGTCAGTATGCGCTAATGGAGTGATTTTTTGTTTGAATGAGTACCGTGTCAATACGACGTGGTTTCGACCAGCGACGGGGCACGGGTTTGTAAGATTCGGTAATTGTATTATTAAACAAAGTACAATCTCACAGTTAAGAACGACTGAACACTTGGTCGTTTGTTTACAGTGCATAGCTTAGCGAAACAGGAGAAGCGGTGTTAAGGACCACCATAAAAGTAGCCATGGGTGTTCTCGTTAGCTGTTAGTTTGTCCAGTTGCCATTGCTTACACGAGATGTAATGGAGGAGATATCGCGAGTAAGCTACAAAAATAAGGAAGATTTCTCTTTGCGTCTTCTATTTCTGGTTGCCATGACCACTTCTTATAGCTAGATTTCCAGTACCACGAAAACAACAACAACAAAAAAACAAGCATTCCATCATAAGTAGTAAAAGTTTGTTCATTGCGTGTCATGGCATTTATGGGAACCTAACAAGGCAGAGGAAAAGGCGATCCGACAATAGGGCAGATAAGGTTAGCGCTGAGAGTAACTCGAGGAATAGAATATATTGATTTCTGGGGGGTTTAACGTCCCAAAACCAGCTCTAATTATGAGAGACGCCGTAATGGAAGTCTCCGGAAATTTCGAACACCCGTGGTTCTTTAACGTGCACATACATCGCACAGCAGACGGGCCTCACCATTTCGCCTCCATCGAAATGCAGCCGCCGCGGCCGGGATTCGATCCCGCGACCTTCGGATCTGCAGCCGAGTGCCATAACCACTAGACCACCGTGTCGGGGCGAATAGAATATATGCTTTTGATTCAGAAACACCACAACTCGTGCAAGCGTATACTCGCTTTAGGGGACACGCCATCGTTGCAGAAATAGCTCCACGCGTACTACAGTGAATATAGCAAGGGTTATTTTCCAGCACGACACATGAGTCCGCGAACCATCTTTATCCCTTTCTGGAGAGGGAATTTGCTTCCTGGAAATTGTAGTCACGGCGTGTCAACGGATAGCACTCTCTAGGTTGAGATTTTCTTTTTGTTGACGCTGTTATTTTCGTTGCCTTTCTCATTGTTGTGATTCCTATCAATGTTTTCTTCCTGTCGTCTTTTGCATATGAAAAAATCAGTTTTCGGTCTCTTATGGCTGAAAGAGTGCCGCCATCTGCATGCTGAAAGATGACGCTCACAGGAAAGGGACTGAGCGCGTTGCTGATAATGCAAGCCACAACTTTTGCCGTGGTTCTAGTAGCAATTGACACTGTGTCACTTTGATGGAACTCGGAAGAAGCACGCTGAAGCGAACTCAGCTTATAGTTTGCTTCAACGACTAAGAATGTTAATGTACAAGAGTAGAAGTTTCTTCATTGCGTTTTATCATCTGAACGATGAGAACGTAAGAGAGCTGAAGAAAAAACGATTCATGTGCACAACGTTAGTTGAGGACTTACGCTTAAGAGAAGCGACCCATCTCTTGGTGCAGGTGTGGTTCCAGAACAGGCGAGCGAAGTGGCGCAAGCAGCAGCGTGGCTTGCAGCTCCCGAGCCAGTCGGTGCTACGTAGAGCAGACACCATATGGGCACCCCTGCCATTGAGACCACCTCCTGCTGTCGCCACAAGGCTGGTACCCCCGCAGCAGAGGACGCAATCGGCCATCAGCAACGTCAATGGACCAGCTGCGCCAGAACGATGTGCAATTGCACCGTATGTATTGCATAAACAATCGTACACAGAAAATCGTTTAGAAGAAGGCGAGGTATAACAGACGTGAATGGCCGATCAAGCAAAGAACGTTTCAAACATATCCGGCTGTATCATTGCTGGTAATATTGCATGCGTTTTGGCGTTTTATCGGCTGTCAGTAAACAAAGGGCAGACCTTTGGCATTGCCCGTCCTGCAGAGGACAGTCCTAACAACTACGCCTATATGGGGCCTCTGATAGTAGGTATCGAGAAGCAAGAAAGTGACTAACTCTACAAGAGTATGGACTGTAAACTTCACACACTACGCATCCCGGATTTCTCTAACAGCACACCTCAGTCACTGAGATATATATGCAGTATCACGAAAGCTCTCTGTCTGATCATGGCATCACTACCGATGCAACTTATATGAAGCACGCATGCAGCTAAGCTTCATGTCAACGAACGAACCAAACTGTATCAATATCTAGGCTCAACTAGCAGCAAGTGAGAGCTTTGCTCTCATCTTCTTTCAGTTTATCTTTCGCTACGTTGCAGAAGCATGGCTTTCTGATAACATGTACAGTGAAGCCATGGAGTAGCACGTAAGGACAAGAGATGACAGTTCCATAGGCCCCGCCATGCACCTGACGGAAGCTCGGAATGTTCACACTCTCCGCAAAAGACATCGCAGAGGATGTATAGTCGAGGACATCGTCTAGCTGTTCGGTAGATTAGTAGGCCTAGGAGATCAATCGCACGCTGCTGCCAGTACCAGAGACGATATTTAATTTGGGCATCCTTTTTATGCTGTTACTGTGCACGCATGCGTGCATGTATGTACCAAGTGGTCGGCGCCGAAGCTTACATCTTGCGACGGCGAACGCATAATACAAAAATGGCGACTGCTTAAAAACTAGTCTGTTAGCAGAGGACTTGTCACAGCTTGGGTTCCATACGCAGACGGCGCAGTTTGAAGACCGGGCGCAGCTGGGACAGGCATAAGCTAAAATAGAAAGCAAAATGGAGAGAGTGTGAAATAAGTAGAGGAGGTGCAGATAGCGAAAGAAAGAGAGGCCGGCATAGAGCAATAGAAATAAAGGAATAAATAGAACAAAATAAAATTTCTTGGCGAGACGGGATTATAACCGTGGAATACCCTACGTTCCGAACGCGAGCATCAGAACCATTAGACTATATATCTATACATGCGGATAACGCATTGATGGGCACCATGTGACTGCTTTGTACCGACGATAGCGACGCAAGTTGCCATGGGCGAGAGAAGAACAGAAAAAGAATGAAGGAGAGAAAAAATGAAGGAAGAAGAAAGACACACAGCCCGAGAGAGAGAGAAGAGAGAGAGAGACAGGCTGGACGCAGAAAAGGAGGAACATATACCGAGCGAGAGAGAGAGAGGAAGGAATAGATGGAGAAGAGAGTACAATGAGTGAAGGGGATGATTAGCTCGGTGTCGAAGAAACAAATAATGGGTTTGTATGAAAAAAGAAAGTTTTAATCGTTTCTTATCATCTGTGTGGCTTACTAACAGAAGAGCCAAGCCTAGTTTTTTTTTTTTTTTTGTTGGAAAACTGAGCTCCAAAGGCATGTGTAGATTCTCACGCCTTCCAAGTTGAAGGGGCACTCAGAAAGACGTAGCGGCAGGCTTACTCCCTGTTACGCAGCTGTTAAATGGCGGTGGCACGGCCTAAGACTACTACGAACATTCAGGCTTGAAAACGTCTTTTCCAACATGTGAATTTATAGCGCACCTTGATTTAAAAAAAATGGAGGTCAGTCCCATGCCGTGAGAGTCACTGCAACTTCAAAGCTGCTCTTTTACCGCTATTCGCGACGTCGCCGGCAAGGGTGCCTAATTGCTGATTTCATGACGTCATCATTTATATTAGTCCTGCCGTCATCATAATTATCCACTGACCGTACATAATGCTTCACCATGCACTCACGCACTTCTTTCTTTCCCTTTCTTTCTTTCTTTCTTTCTCTCTATCTTTCTTTCTTTCTTTCTTTCTTTCTTTCTTTCACTCGTTGAATTATGCGATATGGAAATAGTTGTGGCTGCGGTGGATCAATTCTGGCACTTCGAGCTAAACTATTTCCACACTTTATCGCACACTGCCCTTGGCACAACCACTAACATGCAGCAGTAGCTGAGAGCAACAGTGGGTTGCGAGCAGCAGTGCTTTGCTGGGATGAAGGCAGGAGCGCGTCTACTTTTCCCTTCTCCATTGTAGCGACATCACCAGACACATGGGACAGACTCGACATTAAGCAGATTTGCCGTTAAAAACATATGTAGTTGTAGATGTGGGGAAAAAATGAAAAGAACACAATAACATTTCCTTGCAATGCAGACGTGAGAAAACCTACGGGGCTGCGGGACAATGCATGTTGCAGATCAACGGGGAATAGTAACAGAACTGTGGTTACATAAGCTGGCAGAATAGCGATGATTTGCTTCCAGTAATGTTATTGTACGCGTCAACATGTGATGCATAACAGCGCCCATCACCAATTTGCGAGCGTAAAAATTGTTAATTAGGCCGACGACAGTGAACCTGACAGCCATTCGTAGCAGCGACTTTTTTCACGCAGGCGCACTAAATTCAACAAGCGATTAGTACTTGGTATCCGTGCAGAAACAACTCCCTTTAAGTTGAACGCGATATAGCGAATAACTGGAGACACATAAGCTATCACACGAGGACGCAGCGCTTAAGCGAACACGTCAATTTCCGCTTTTTGACGCCATCAACAGCAATTCTCGCACGTGCGTAGGCTTCAAGCAGCGATAACGATAAATAAAGCAAACGATCTACACGAAAAGCACATCTCAACTACAATGGCTATTCAATCCGCGGTTGCTCTCTTCGGGGCGTTGTCCAATTACGCGGCACTGTCAATTAGTATAAAGAGTCAAACTCAGGTGCAAATAACACAGAACTTAGGCCTTACCACGAAGCAGCGGCCGCGTACCCCGCACAGAATCTTCGACAACCCAGTGACGTGAACAGAGCAGGCATTCACAAGTTCAACAGCACGAAGCAACTGCGTAACTGGCAGGACCGATGTGGCTGATAATAACAGGGGGTGCACAACGGAGCCTCGCTGTACCGTTTCTCGTATGTGATCACTACTAACCGATCGACGGATTTCGAACCTGCCAATCACAGATAGCACACACGCATAGACATATGTACGGTACCACAAGAAGTACTACAATACGTAACCAGTGTGTAACGTTTTTCTTGAGAAAGCGAGCGATGTGCTGCCCTCTAGCGAGCGCAGGGAAGCTGCTCATCTCTTCCATAGAGTAACGGTCCTTAGTGTCCGGCGTTGTCTTGTGTACGTTACCCTATGCAAAGCTGTTAAAGCATCTGTAAAAAAGTAACTGTGAGCGAAACAACTTCATTTCAAGATGCTGGGAAGCCGCTGGTCAGGGAGAGACCATTCATAAGAGGATGGAAGACCTTGTGGTCCTGTAGTCTCCCCGTCCTGCTGAATAGCGCAGGCTTGGTTCCGTAGATTAGAACTGAGCAGCGTTTACCGCCGCCTTCACTCCTGGAGTGAATTTGGGGAGTTTCCTGATTGGTACATCCTCATAGTATGCGACTTAGCGAGGCTTCCTCTATTTTACGTACTTCATATACAGTGTCCGCGTGACCCTCCGCGGCGGTGTGGTGGCTATGGCACTTCACTGCAGACCGGGATATTGCGGGATCGAATTCCGGCTGCTGCTGCTGCTGCTGCTGCTGCTGCTGCTGCTGCTGCTGCTGCTGCTGCTGCTGCTGCTGCTGCTGCTGCTGCTGCTGCTGCCATATTTCCATAGACGCGAAGTACTAGAGGCTTTAGCGTTCTTCAACTTGCGCTGAGCCTGCAATGATGATTGATTGATTGATTGTGGTTCGGTTAGGAAAGGACGCTAATTTCTGCAGCCCATGTAGGGAGCACGGCTAAGCATCCGTGGGAGTGGGGGAAAGGGAGTGAAAGAGATAGAGAGGAGAGAAAAGCCGTAGTGGAGGGCTCCGGAAATTTAGACCACCTGGGGATCTTTAACGTGCACTAACAACGCACAGTACACGGGCCTCTGGCATTTTCGCCTCCATCGAAAATGCGACCGCCGCGGCCTGGATCGAACCCGCGTTTTTTGGGTGGCAGCCGAGTACCGTAACCACTACACCACCGCGGCGGACAATGTCAGTGCCGTAAATGAACGCTGGGTGCTCGCAATTTTCGGAGCTCCCCTCCCCTCCCCTACGGTGTCTATCAAGATTATATGGCGGTTTTGGGACATAGAACACGAGAAATTACCACACATGGTTTGCGTAGAGTTGTGGGGGAATCATCTAAAGCTGGAGGGAGCTAGGATAGGATTTTCTTTGCATGTCGTGCAGTGCTGTCACCCGTTTCTGTCTACGTTCGGTTGACATGGAGGGAAAGTGCGCCGAAAGTCTCGGTAGTGCTTTGTTTATTCTGCATATATCTCGTTAGTCAGTGTGGTTATTACTTCGTCTTCGGCTACAGTATAACCCGTCGACGGTATACCCCTAAAGATTCGTGGTACGTTCGTTTTCGCGACAGCGCATAGTCCCGCTCGTTCGAGTTGGGAGTGTATGTGTGCCGAGAAGAATATCAGAAATCTGCTTTCCTTCGAGCGCGTCAATATCAGCATATTCGTTACAATGATCAGTGTCTCAGAAACACTCCGCTTCAGCTCTCGCGGTTTCCGCAAGAACGTTGATATTGTCACGGTGCTAAGAGAGGTAGACAACGATCGCTAGTGAGACGAAGAAGACGACGTAGTGGGTTAGCCTCTCGGTCTGTGATCGGGCCTGTGCCGGCGATATCATTTCTGTTATTAAACGGCCTTCCCATTTAGCCTTATATCTCTGCTCGTTCCATCGTGGTGGAGGTGCTGGGTCCTGAACAAGACGGAACTCCGCAGCGGTTTTGTCCTCGGCCGTCCTACCATGCCGACAGACGACCGGGCCGACGGGTCAGCCACGGCGTCAGCACCCGCGCCTTCAGCCCACGCAACGCAAGCACCTACAACGCCGCCACCGCCGGTCGTCCTGACCCACCCGCGCGACCCGGGCAATTTCTCCGGTAAGGATACCGAGAACGTCGAGGAATGGTTGGTCCTCTACGAACGCGTCGCAGCGCACAACCGGTGGGACCCGACGCTCATGCTAGCCAACCTTGTTTTCTACCTCAAGGGCCCGGCACGCCTCTGGTATGATACCAACGAGGAAGACCTGACGAGCTGGGATGTGTGTAAGCAAAAGTTGCGCGACTTATTCGGCCCACTCACTGGCGGCAAGTGCGCAGCTACTAAAGATTTATCTTGTCGGGCTCAGACGGCTGCAGAGTCTTACGTCGCGTATATCCTTTGACGTTCTAGCTCTGTGCCGCCGTGTCGATTCCAGCATGTCCGAAGCTGACAAAGTAGGCCATATCATGGAGGGCATCGCCGATGACGCGTTTAACTTGCTGGTAGTTAAAGACTGCTCTACCGTCGATGAAATTATCAGCGAGTGCAGACGCTTCGAGGGTGCGAAGAGCCGTCGCATCACGAAGCAGATTATGCGGCTTCCCAACACTGCCGCTACGTCGTCTTGCGAAGATGCTTATTCTTCCTCCCTTCAGCCGACCACCTCAGAGAGTGTTCTGCGCATTGTGCGGCGTGAAATCGAGGCTGCATCACCGTCTTTCGTGCGCCCTGAGGAGGATACACAACCGACGATTTCTCTCATACAGGCAGTCGTCCGCGAAGAACTTGCAAACGCAGGCATTCAGACTGCGTGCTCTGTGACTCGCCCTCCGTCTCGACCTACTGCTCCGTTTCATCGACCACCACCGACGTTTCGTCGCTACCGAGATCCAGCCCAATGGCGCACACCTGACGACAAGCCCATATGCTTCACCTGCAGCGGCGTGGGACACATTTCCCGCTATTGCCCTTATCGTCAGCCGTTGTATTCGCCAAAATCACCTATTCCGATGGCTTGAGGTTACAGAAAGTAAACCTACGGATCCATCCGATGGATCGATGAATGAATGGATGGATGGACGGACGGATGGATGTTAGGAGCGTCACCGCTATAACGGGCGGTAGCCCGCGGGCCACCAATGTCTACCTTTATTTTATCTTCTACAAACGTTTATTTGCTCGAATCACACATATTTTCACAACCAATTTTTTTCTCCTCGCCTAACCATTTTATCTATTATCGTTCCGCTGTGAAGTAACAATCTTACCCGAACTACCTTGCGTTTCTCTTTCCTCCATACCTTTCCGCCACCAATACTCCAAGCGCCTTTTACTGATCTCTACCGCCGACATGTTTAGCTCTCCCGTGCTGTTCCTGAAACCAATTGCTTCCTGCAGGGTAGTGTCCACGCCTATACCTGGGTGGATACCTGTACATTCAATCAAAATATCTGTTGTTTCCTTAAATTTTCCACAGCACGTACATGTATCCCCTTCTTTAGTGAATTTCGCTCTGTAACTGCTCGTTCTGAGGTAGCCTGACCTTACTTCAAACAGTAAAGCTCTTCCCTTTGAATTATCAATTTTTTCTCTCTTAATTTCCTCTTTCCGTTTTCTGTAGTTGCTCAACGCTGGTTTCTTCTCCATTGCTGCTATCCAATGCGACTTCTCCGCCGCTCTGACCATGCTCCTAACGCTCTTTTTTGCCCCATCCGTTTCATTACTGGCTGTATGCTTGTCTATGGATTCGCAGCGCCGCTTCCCGCCTACTCTTTCATTCACCGTGCTTCAGCGCCGCAGCAACGCTATAGACGGCTCCCAGTGATTGCCAGTAATGTTTTTCAGTGCACTGGTGCTTTTGATAGCGCGGCAAGTGCGTGCGCTTGTATTTAAAGGACAACATGTGCTAAGCCCCTCGGAAACTGGGTCCGTACGTTTTTCACATCCCTTTCTCGGAACGCTTTGACACAGGACAGAACTGCACAGTGGCATGCTTGCTCTAAATACGTTCAACACCGCGATTGACATTGCGAAAACTGAAATAGACTTTTGCGCATACGGCATTTTACTCACGTTAAGATGCTGTTGAAGGCCTGAGGAGCTGAAAACGACAGCTGTATGGAGGGCGTGCGTTACTCCACGACGTGAAAGAGAGGTCTCGTACATAGGCGAGCACCTGTGTGCTTCGCGCACAGGCAAACACGCACACAGGGTGTGGAAATCATCATACACCCAGACTTAAAAGATATCTGAGCACTGCTGGCTCAGAGCATTGCCGGCTCAAATATAGACGGCTCACTGACGCAGTTCGCACAACTTTTGGCGAATCTGATAATTCTCCAGGCTGAATAACTCGTGGGCGACACCCACGAGTTAATCACCCTAGAGAAATGAAACGCGATGACGTTACCTAGGCATAAATTGGTTTCCTGGTAGAGCTGGTCATCTTCCTGACGTGAAAGAGAGGTCTCGTACATAGGCGAGCATCTGTGTGCTTCGCGCACAGGCAAACGCGCACACAGGGTGTGGAAATCATCATACACCCAGACTTAAAAGATATCTGAGCACTGCGGGCTCAGAGCATTGCTGGCTCAGATATAGACGGCTCACTGACGCAGTTCGCACAACTTTTGGCGAATCTGATAATTCTCTAGGGTGATTAACTCGTGGGCAACACCCACGAGTTAATCATCCTAGAGAAATGAAACGCGATGACGTTACCTAGGCATAAATTGGTTTCCTGGTAGAGCTGGTCATCTTCCTGACGTGAAAGAGAGGTCTCGTACACAGGCGAGCATCTGTGTGCTTCGCGCACAGGCAAACGCGCACACAGGGTGTGGAAATCATCATACACCCAGACTTAAAAGATATCTGAGCACTGCGGGCTCAGGGCATTGCTGGCTCAGATATAGACGGCTCACTGACGCAGTTCGCACAACTTTTGGCGAATCTGATAATTCCCTAGGGTGGTTAACTCGTGGGCAACACCCACGAGTTAATCACCCTAGAGAAATGAAACGCGATGATGTTACCTAGGCATAAATTGGTTTCCTGGTAGAGCTGGTCATCTTCCTGATTCACATTTCCGTTTTTTTTTAAACGCGCTTGTTTCCGTTCCTGCTGGCGATTAACGCAGTCAACCTCCATTTCCGAGTCTGCTTTTCCCGCATGCCCTTCTGTGTCGTCCGCGATATTTCAGCGTTGTACAAGTCGTCTAAAAGGCGAATAAAGAACAACTATCTCGATTGTTAATTCTATTATACATACGGTTATAAAATGCCCAGAGTAGGGTGCATTCAGGAAGAGCTGTAAACGCAGCAGCAGTAGCATCAACAGCAACAGCAACAATAAGCGAAATTCAAAACAAGAATGAAGAATAGCCATATGCTCTGTGTACGTGCCGCATGGCAGACGTAAATTTGTGATGAGGCGGTACCGTTTGTGGTGTTTCCTCTTTATTGCTGTTACTGGCGATGCAGGTTTCCTTTTCGCTTGTAAATCGACCTTTGAGCTTTGTGTTTTTGCGTATGCACATAAACAAAATAGGTCAACCTGCGGTTGAGGGGAACACGGTGACATGCCCGCTCACATATGAACGCGAGGGCTTGTGCTTAAACAAACCCAATTTGTTGCACAGTTGTCTCTTAGAATGTCAGTTCGGAGCTTGTTTATTAAATTATGTGTAACTAATTCGTGTGATGATATTATTTCTCCTAAGAATACCTTGCAGCAGTAAAGCGGGCGCGTTAAAATTTACATTTTCTGTCATGTTTCGCAGGAAATTTTCTTATGTACTTATTTTTCTCTTAGACAAGGCCAGTAGCGTTTCACGAGGTGAGAACACTTATTGGCATTTCGCTGCTCTCTGAGCAGTGTCCACTTCTCTAAGGTGGACTCAGAAAGAACAAATAAGCGAGTTCCGCGCATAACACATTTTAGTAAACAGCTGAGCTAGAGCAAATGTGTCAAGTTTACTGTCACTGCCGTGTAGCGCTATCATTATCCCTGTCGCTATCATGTAGCCGTGGGCTGAGGGCAAGGATGCTCGAAGCGGGGAGAACGCAACCGTGGGTCCGCTTTTCCGTTCTACTTCAAACCAAATCTTTCTTTCTTTCTTTCTTTCTTTCTTTCTTTCTTTCTTTCTTTCTTTCTTTCTTTCTTTCTTTCTTTCTTTCTTTCTTTCTTTCTTTCTTTCTTTCTTTCTTTTCCTTTTCTGTCGCTATCATGTAGCACCGCCCCTATCACCATTACTATAACCAGGGTCCCTCAATACTTTTTCTGGTCACGAAACTCCCGCGTCACTCTATGGGAGAGCTTCATATACCACCCGCAACCGCCGCGCGCGGCGCTGGCGTAGCAAGAAGGGTGACGAGAAGGCCGGCGGGGGCTGTCGGAAGGGTGATCGCCGTTAGCGGAGTGTAGGCCCGGCGTGGTGGTCTTTGCGGTTGTTGCTTTTTTTTCCTTCAATGTAACCTCGACGTATTTCTCCACGTGGTGAGAGAGATGCCTAGCACTTGCTGCGTGCCGGGCTGTCGGTCGGGATACAAGGGCATCGACGAAAAAGTATTCTTGTTCTGTTTACGAGCCGGCGCAGAACAACGCGAGTACAGTGGATAGAACAGCGAGCGACCCCGCAACAAGAGACGACCGGGTTTTTGTTCGGCTCCAAGTACGTTCGCGTGTGAAAAAGATTTCTACCTCTAAGACATCATTCGTGCGGACGTGTGCACAGTGAATGGGAGCGTTGTGTCAATGCCTCGCGATCGCCACAAAGTGGTGGAAGACGCCGTACCAAGAATTTTCGAAGATTTGCCCTCCTACTTAACGAGGCCAAAGTAGCGTTTGCGTGCGCAAACACGGCGCTCACCTGCAAAATGGCCGTGAGAACATTCTTCAGAACTCCCGGCAATCGAAATTACGGCAGTCGCAGATCGACAATGCAGCCGAAGAAGAAACTCACGGTAAGTCTCGCACATTCCACTGCTTGCTCACTGCGCAGGCAAAATGTGACACCACTACCAGTACAAAATTTTCCCTTTGTCACTATTTACAGGTGCAGTACAAACTGCGAATCGCAGTGGCTCTGCTGACGCAGTATGCCAACAGAAGTAGCCATTTGTTTGGCATCGGAGCTGCAAGGAGTGAAGGCACGATTTGGAGGCGCCACCCTGACCAACTTCTGTGCCTTCTGCAAATCGTTGAAGAACACTAGAAGAGTGCACCGTGGAAAAAATAGCGTGATAATGACTGCACGAACTTTGTAGAAAACATATGATGGACGACCTCCCTTCCTATGCCAATGTCGGCTGCGCAACACATTTTGTCAGCACTTCGGCGGTAATTGTGCACTTGTTTATTAAGTGGTGTTATTCGGCCTTTTTTAATGCGCGAACACGCTATTTCGCGCTGCCACTCTTCCATCCTGTCCAGCGACAAGTAGAGGAAAGCAGTGAAATAAAATGTTATTCTAAATTCTTTTTTTTTCTCTCTTTTTTCCACTGCACCTGCCAGTCTAAAAAACTTAGTTTTAATTGCAACGTACGCTAGTCCTCATGGCCATTTGTATTGATAATTGCAAGTAATTACCGCCTCAAACTTGATACAGCACCATTAATTCCGCTCACACTTACCAACAAGACACTGCATGGGTAGCACAATTCGGAATGCTGTGCACTGTATGTAAACGCCTTGGCTGCCGACCGAAAACATGCTGGTTCGATTGCGGACGTGGCGGTCATATTTTTCATTGACGTGAATATTCTGATTATTGAGGCATGTACTAGGCATTATAGTACACCTTAATGAACCAAAATTTTGGGAGCACTCCACTACCGCTTGCATCATAATCAGCAATTACTGACGATCTGAAAAGCAGAAAATTTTCACACATAGAAAGCTACAGTTCGATTTAAAAAGGAAGTGTATAAGCGAAACTGGAGAGACGTGCAAGGAACAGTAGTGTAGCTTGAATAACGATACGCTAGCTCCGAGTTTATTTCAATTTGCGCTGGAATTTTTGTTAAAGGACTCGGACGATGCTTTCAGGTGATAGTTACTGCGACGGCATAAGGGAATGAAATAAAAAAAAAAACGACGTAATGTGGGTTCGAACTCGTTAGTGTGGTGAGATTTGGTTGCGGAAATCCAAAACCCCTGCAATAGACACCGCGCATATCGCTAATATCTAGCAGCAGTAGGTCACAGCTGTAATGCCAGGATAGACTCATATACAGGCTTCCTTGTTAAATCAACGTGCGAAATTCCCGTTGGCAGCATCGTGATGCGCCAGAGTAAGCCATAATAGCAGGAGATGAATGCTGTCGGCGGCTAGTGCACGGTCGAGTGCACCGTAATTTATAGCCCAAACTATGCTAATTCTTCGCCCAGCTAGTCCTATTCCCGGTTTTCTGTCATTCAAGCCCGAAGAGCAACTGCACAAGTATTAAGAAAAGCTGGTAGAGGCACGAACGCAGACGAAACTGCGTCACTTGAGTGATCACCTCCGTCAAACAATTGGGAGCGATCAATGATCTGACCCACTTAAGAACTACCATTCAGTATTATTTGGCCGAGGGTAATTACTGCAATAACCAATTATCCGACACAGTGAAGTGCAAAAATCTGGAAAAATGTTTTTCATGGCAAGCACTCACGCGAACGCGCAACTGCCCTTCCAAGCGCGGCTGACCGATGCCCTTCTGCTCACGGTGGCGCCTCTGGCGGCCGTTTTTGTCCCTATATAAAACTTCGGCGGGAGTTTCATGACCAGAAAGCAGTATTGAAGGACCCTGCTATAACGTAGCAGTGTGTCGACGGAAAGCGCGAGTCCCTTCTGCTCCCTCCAACCACAAAGCTTTTTTTTTCTTTCTTTCTCTTTCCTTCCTTTCTCATTTCCATCTTTCTTTTTATGTTCTCTCTCTCTCTCTCCCTTGCTTTCTTTCTTCATTGTTTTTCACATGATCACCATCATGCAGCAGTGTGGCTAGAGGCTACGCTGGCAACTGCGAACCGCGCTCCACAGGGAAGTTTTACAAAACCGAACAGACCGCTTCGTGGAGCGCACAGGGTTAACTTTCCACCGTTTGTTTATTTTTCGCAGCGCAACCCATTGCGGCACTGCGGCACCCAGCGGGACCCCGGCTATGGCAGGCGTGACCGACAAGTCGGAGCCGCTGTGCCCGTGCCTCACACTGCAAGCTTCGCCGGCCTCGTGGAGTCGCCTGCAGCGGCTGGAAGCCGTAGCGTGCCCGAATCAGCTGCAGCCATACCTAGCGGCGTTCGCGGCACGCCAAGAGCACGTCGCCAAACAACGCCTGGCCTCTCCCGTGCAGTGATTTAAATGATTTCAGTTCAAAGAGTTGTAGAAAAAGAAATGTGTGCCATAATATGAGGGATAATTCCAGAAAAGAAATAACAAGACAATGATTGTTTCTGCAAAACGGCGGATTATTTGGTTTCTCCGTAGTAATGTTTAGTGATGATTACGTATGATATGCCTCTGCAATACAGGCATCTTGAAACTATGGAGGTCTTCGCGTCCGCAGAGAACCCAAGTTGAGTGGTTAGCGAATAGCGAATTTTCGAACCGAATTGAAAAATATTCTAATAGTGATGAAACTTTTCGAAACAGACCGAGAATTCCACAACACCATCGCACGGAAAGAGTCACCGACATTGACAAAGAAACATCGTTGTTAGATTTATTCGACAACAAATATAGTCATGTAAAGTGAGGTAGGCTTTCATGGCCGTGACTGGAACCGTACGTGTCGCTAGGCCGAACATTGATCTACCGCTTGCCTATCACGTGACCGAGGCCTATTTTCGATGACTGTTAGGTTTCAAACTCGTCACGGGACACCTACTCCTAGCTTTCCTCCCTACTCCTAGTGCGAAAGCATGCATGGTGAAGAGGGTTCGGACGTATCGTCATGGGATCAGCCAACAAAGCTACTCATTTATGCAGTAACGTCTAAATGTAGGAATAAATATAGCCTCGAAGTCCCGTAAAATGTTGGGCTGCACGCTTAATGGTAATGAAGAAATAGTAACCCCTCGCTGTTCCGACGTTTCCTTTCCTGAAAGTTTTCTCGTCGAAGTTAACTGTTCTACTATTCGAAAATCGCGGGATCGAATCCCGGCCGCGGCGGCTGCATTTCGATGGAGGCGAAATGTTGAGGCCTATGTGCTGTGCGATGTCAGTGCACGTTAAAGAACCCCAGCTGGTCGAAATTTCCGGAGACCTCCACTACGGCGTCTCTCATAATCAGAGCTGGTTTTGGGACGTTAAACGCCACAAATCAATCATCTATTCGAAAAATATTCGGTATTTCGGATATGCACCATTCGATTTGAGTATCGGCTCAAATAGAACGCTGTTCGATTCATTACTCAAAATTTTCAAACATTTGCGCATCCCTACCACTAAGTTACACAACAGTAACGCCACTCGCAATGTCACGCAACAGCGTCACGCAGATTGAGCTACAGTTGCTGTGAAAGTACTCGTTTCGTAATCATAGCTACGCAATGAAATGCGCATTTAGAGCATCGGATTGTTTAACACCCGAGATATAAATCGCACTTCTTTGGCTGGCGTAGTATATTTGGGAGGCCCATATCGTACGAAGGAATACAAAATTTTGTGCCATGTTCGTCTTCCCTAACTGGTAAAGTCTATCCGTGAAGGCGGGGCTGATCACTCAGGAGTTCACGATTGGTCATGAATTGAATTCTACCTCTCAAAGCAGGGCTGACCAAATAAGGATTTGGGATTGGTCAAGAAATAGCTATGCAGGGAAGACCAACATGGTATAGTATTTCGTGGATATAGGCCTCAAGGATGGGCGGATTATTCTACTCTCCGCGTGACGGCACTCAGTCTTAGGTGAGCGAGGAATTTCAGCCTAGGACGCATGTCATCAGCATAAGATAGTTTAGACGGCTAGATTTGAACTATGGGGCTCTAGTACCGAAGCTCGATGTTCTATCCTCTTGTTTCAAAATAAATTGAATTATATTGACAACGAACCACCAAGCCTCCATCGTTTTTTTTCTAATACCAGTTGTTACTCCTGCAAAAATATACTTACGTGGACACAGCAAAGCAACCTGCCAAGCACTTCACAGGTGAGGAAGCTGTGATATGGCCCAAGCATAAAATCAGCGACGTTTTGCAAGCAGCACATGTGTTACCTACCCAGGAACACACCTTTGGTTTATGCTCTTATAGAAAGGCTGTTACAGCCTCGTGGCAATGCTCCGGGACCGGTTCTCCATAACCACAAATACTTCAGAGGTGAGGAAGCTGTGAGGTAGCCCAAGTACAAAATCAGTGATGTTTTCCAAGAAGCACACGCGTGGCAATGCTCCGGGACCGCGGTACTCCATAACCATCCTTGTGGCGGATTGACAACCGAAATCTCCGTAACTTGCAAACGACCAGCAGCCACAAAGTCTGTGAAGGTGCACGCTATTCTCAATTACCATTAGTGAAGCAGTACTGCACGGGTGTCTTTTGGGAAGTATTTCTTCAGTGTGCGATGGGGAACGCCCCTGGACAAAAGCGCTTGTGAATATTCTTTAAAAATGGGCTTGATTGTCCCTTGCTTTCTTTTTTATAACGAGCAGTCTGTTGCCTAATCAACAAAAGGGACGTCCGTATGTCATCCATGTGCGAACGAATTTCTCCCTTACTGTCTTTGGACTGTCTACGCAGAGAGACATTAGCAATGAAAACCTTTCACCTATAATCACCCTTATGTCACTTCCCGTCGATGTAAGGAAGTACCTTCTCGTTTTCAGGACAATGGGCAAAAATTCTTTTGCTAGCGGTAGGCTGTCCCTTTAAACGCACCTTAACATCGCTAAGCGCGGTACAGAAAGACCAGCACATCAAAGTGGTGCGAGACACTGTATTGGCTGAACCAGCATGCTCGGCCTCACTCGAAAATTCCGTCGTCATCACGCCAGTGCTGCTCGAGCACCGTCTTCCAGAGCTCGGAGGCGCGTTCCTCTGTGTACTTCTCAAGTTTCGGCAAGCATTCCAGAATCTCGCAACGCAGCAACGAGGCCAGCAGAGAGTAGGGGTCGCCCTCGGCCAGCGACATGTAGGAAAGCTGCAGTTCGTGCTGAATGAACGACGCCCGCCAGTCGTTGAAGGTGTCGATAGCCTTGCTGAATTCGGCCTCCAGCAGCGATATGAGACGGCGTCGAGCCTCGGCCATTTCGCCACGCCACTGGTTGCGCTCGAATTCGTCCACTTCAACCTCCTGTAGGTAGTCCCGGCAGTCGGTCACAAACTGAGTGTATCTGGAAGCAAGAGTCGCGGATGCGGTGCACCGCTTTGTGGCATGACTTGCGAAGCTTTGCAGGTTTAAAGGGATACGTCGGCCTATTGAATGCAACGGCGCAAAGGCACACTAGGACCCTGGCAGACTAATAAAGCTATATCTCCATATCTGAGACAGACCAGTACCATTCAAGACATATTGACATCTTGATCGTCCGACCAAAGAAAGAGGTGACTACACTAGTTCTAAAAAGATTTTGAATTGCATTACTCATCATTTTCTAGAATATTTGAAAATGTACTTTAACTACTTTATAAATTACAGCTGACCGAAAAGTAAGGGATTGAATCACTCTCGAAGAAAAATCAATGAAGTTACCCTGAAACTGCTCTAAAAAGTTATCGTTCATGCACATAATATTTACCACACGTATACACTGAACTTACAGTGCTCAGCTAAACTGTCACAGCGACAGCTTATTACTGTTTTGATGACGCGTGTCTAATCTTTGCCGAAGCTTGCTTAACCTTGCTCGACTAACGAGCGGTTGCTTGGAGGACGTACGTAGGAGCATGGGGAGTATAGTAGTTTTACCACAAATCAAAGCCCCCTCTCTTTTGGAGAGACGCTGTTATACGCTTGAAACTGCCCCTGCATGATCTTGCTGAGCTGTCCGACAGTCAGCGTCGTCCCTTCTCTTCGGGAGTTTTCTCTTGCCGTGGCCTTCCAGTAACGTTACCGACTGCGCTGAGGGCGAATGCTGCGCGGTTTCGAAGTGGATCTGTTTTTTTTTTTCCTATGCTTGAGGTTAGGCACACAGATTAAAGTGTCTGCAATTTTGTTTCATTTTATGGTCAAGTTTGATGCCTTAAGGGAAACAGACGTGCAATATTTCATTTAAAATCAATCGCGAAATTACCGAGGAATCTTGTGAGAACCCCTACCCTGGACTAATTTACTGCACTACTGAATTATCAGGATAAAAAAGTAATTCATTAGTTTACTCATTAGAGCGAAAAGTAATTTAATTTCGGTAACTCGATTAGTCTATTTGACTAGTGCGAAGCCTGGACTAAGTCAAATATTCCGTCCCATTTCTGAATTCCTAAGTGCCCTTAATGGCCCGGACCCTGGCTCTTTCGTTCATTCCAGAAATGTAACAAATTGACTGCCTGCTATAAGATACGTAGATAAAATCGCAGCCGGAGGTAAGTGTGACGTCACATTGCTGCCACAAACGCCATGCGCACGAGCGATACCATCCCCGCTACTCGCGTGTGCGGAAGTTTCTAGCATACAGGTCTATTTGTATACATATTATTTATGCGCACTGATCTACACAATGATGATCATACGTGTTGTGTTCAGGCTCCCTAATGCCCCGAAGCATTTAAAATCTAGGACAGGTTATCTTCCTACACAATCCCGGTGGCAATGAGCAGAGAGGAGGAATTGGGCGCCCAGAATCACAGACACTTGCAGCAAAGGAGATCATCACTGCGCTGCAAGTGTCTGTGCGTTTGCCTGCGTCCAATTGCCTGCGTTTGCCTGCGTTTGCCTGCGTCCAGCTAGCTGATTTATCAGTGCTACTGCGGAAATGAGCAGTCTCCAAGTTTATTTAACTTGGTCATTCTCACTTGTGTCGCAGTTTTTTTATCCCATCCCGATTGTTCGTAATGACGGCATATAATTTCATTAACCGCGTATAGCTCAATAATAATTGACAAGGTTTACGGTGATTGACAGCTTAAGGGGCGATTTGTGAAACGTCAGTTTCGATGGCCTCCGATTTCGATTATATGTTGGCAGTAGGAGTGTGCGAGTATTCGGATGTTGCATTTTTAAGCATTATTATTTCACTCAAAAATACTGAACTCAATATTTTCGTATATTTAAGGTTAAGCCAAACCACATGGATGAAATTTGTACGCGGAAGCGATGAACAACACGACCGATGTGCCCCTCACGCCAGTCGTTGGCTGAACAAAACCTCATGCGAGCAACGGCTAGAGCTATGTATCAAACTATGACTACCCGGTAATGCCAACTTCTGTGTAGAAAAAATCTGTTGATTCACGCAGTAATAATTTAAGACTAACTGTTTTGCTTTGAAAATTATCACTGAATACGTTTGAATGAATTGTGCTAGTGTTTTTTTTTTTAATCGGTTTTAGCTAATTGTTGACGCTTGTTCTCCAACGCGCTTATGTGAGAACCGGCAGGACGTCACACACGTAGATCTCGTACAGGCGTCTTGCGATTGGTTTTCGCTCTTACCAATTCTGGGCGTCGAGAGACTGCTTCTATAACATCCGAGAACCCAGCGATCGACCAAGCGACCAGCCGTGTGACGGCCCGCTTCGTCGCATATCGCCTCATTCGTCGCGGTCGCGCGCATATTCGCGTACGTTCGGTTTCCACTTTACTCGAATATTAGAAAAGATTCTTAATAAGATACGTTTATCTTAAAGGGACATTAAAGTGAAAAACAAATATTTTTCGTATTTATAGGTCAGGTTTTCAATATGCCAAAAACACCAATCTTGCGAGAAGGCCCCCGGTAAGCTAGAGTACGAGCAAGATGAAAATATATGGGTGACGTCGCAGATGCTTGGCGGCGTCTGCTAAGGCCTACACATGTCTATTTATCGGTAAGAAAGACCTACGTTGTGTTCCAAGGAAAGCCAGAGACTTAAAGGGGTCGTGAAAAGAATACGGAGATGCCCGGTTGTAATTTGCACTGCTTCAATATGCATTCGAAAAGCCGATTCTGAAATATTTCGGCAAAGTATTCAATGCACATTTAATAACGCTTGTTTAAAACCCCAGCGTTCCTGCGCTCCCGAAACGAATATGCGACACTACCGGCTGGCATGGTACTATTCGGTGACGTTGCAGTAAGATATTTTTAAGGGGGGACACTGCGCCTTGGAAATATTTTTTTATTATTTGGAGTATTTAACTGAAATTTTCACAGTTAATGCAGCTTTAACTCCCCATTTTAACAATGTAATCATTTGATTTTTGTTCTGTGAGGAATAGTTTTGACAATACATTGAAAATTATTTTATCTTATTGAGGCCTAATTAGTGAATTAACCATACTACTCACAATAAAAAATAGCCCAGAGAATCAAGTGACGATATTAACAGTGTGTCAAGAAGCCTAAATCATTGTTTTAGGCCATTTCCAAGCAAAGTTACAGACTGCTGAACATGACACAATGAATCTCCTCGTTGATACTTGAAGCAAAAGCTTCATTTAGAAAAGTTCCGTAGCACAGTCTCGTAACAAAATTTACTTTACGACAAGCCACTTCTATTGAGCTTCCAGTAAAAAAAAGTCACAATGATAACCCTTGTAGAACAAAAGATATGGCTCCTCCAACACAGGGAGGTCATGAATATTTTCATTTTGAGAAACTGCGGAAAAACGTTCAATTTTTTGCCCTATACTTATGGGCCTGATGTGTGGTCTAGGTTCTTTAAAGCAAGGTAATTATTAAATTTGGCTATGAAAATTTGTGAGTAGGTGCAGAATGACTCTAGGAACATGAATATTTCATCAGCTAAAAACTCGATTTTTTGTTCAGTTTTCGGTCCGGAAGTGCCACGCCCCCTTAAGTGCAAAAGTATAGTGAACTCGCGTTTGCTCTAAAAGAATCGATTTACTTGAAAACTAGAAAGAAAGAAAATACTTAGAAACCATGCAGTACAGCTATTCGGAAGCACAGCTACACCGCGGTTTATTTTCCCGTGGCTTCCGAGGGCGCGCCAATCTCGGAAGTCCGGTGGCTACTAACATGACGTCAACTGCAGGGTGGAGGGGAACGCGCGCAGTGAAACCGAAACTGCGTTTTTTATCGCTCTAAATCAACCCGCACGATGCAACGAAACAATGTATATTGTTGATTGGAGGGTCAGAATCCCGAATACGCACTTAGTACAAAATGTCCAGAAAACGTTTCACGACCCCTTTAAACACAGATCGTTTCAGGACATTTGATGGAGCTAATTTGGCGATGATACGAACAAAAAAAAAAAAATGTTGTTCTGGCATGATTAGGTTCCGAAGTTTCGGCGCGAATTTCAAAATTAATTCTTTGACATTTATTTTGTCTTTTAACACTGAGCATAAATGCTGAAATTAAAGACGTTCGCGTTCTCGCAATGTAAGCTATCATTCTATATGATCCTTCACCTTTTCACTTTAGTGTCTTTTAAGGAACACTACTGATCTTTAGCGCTAAGTTTGCGGACCGGCACTGCATATGCGGGTAAGCATCGGTAGTGGACGCAGGCTAACGAATACAGTGCGTGCGACTTGTCGTTGTCAACGTGAGCTCGATAAGCAGCTTCTAACAGGCCATGAAAACGTACTGCTCCGCCATTCCCAGCAGCACATTTGGGCAGGATCTCTTCGGAGCGCGTTGCAGAGGCCTGACCACGCGGAAGAGGCCCCTTTATGATAGCCTTTAGTATTGATCACTCGCTTAGTGCTGCCGTATGTTACTGAAACGGTTGAAATATGACAAGATTGCCTAGACAGTGTTCTAATAGCACCATATCTGGCTTTGATGGTTCATTAGTGTATTTCGTTAACGTGATTACATGTTAACTAAGTCTTTATTACTGAAGGCGCATTTGTTAAACGTAAGCTTAAGTATACTTAGCTTAATTAGGTGTGAAGCGATTACTGATAGACTAACTAGGCCGTGTTTTTTAGCCTAGAGTTAATGTGAAATGAATTAATCATTGTGAGCCTCTCCACCTGATTATTATCTTAACTAAGCCTTAGGTTAATTATGCTTGGCCTAATTAGTGGTCAAGTCTCGCAGAGCAGGTACGGAGCAGCTGTGGCATTAGCTGCGCGAGCGCGTCTAGCTAAGTCCCGGCCCGGGACTTGGTTGGACGCAATCTTGACCAAGCTGACAATGCCAGTCGACTCAATATTTCTAGATTTTTAAAAGGCGTTTTATAAGGTCCCCCATCGTCGTCTCTTGATGTCTTAACTACCCGTGTGTTCAGAGTTGGATTTGAGGGTTTTTATCGGATCGTTTGCAGTTCGTGCATGCCAACTCGCATTCTTCATCCCTGACAAGCGTGATTTCAGGCATACCGCGAAGTACAATTATTTGCCCTTTTTTCTTCTTAATATACATTAATGACTTCTCTTCCTATAGCTGATTCTTTGCAGACAACTTGTCAATTACCGCGCAACAACTAACCCACCCGACAATTTCGCATTACGAAGTGAGCTCACGTGCGTCCAGAACTGGTGTAACGCCTAATATCATTGAATGTCTCTAATGTTGTCTTGATGACTATTCACCGCCGTTGTCATCACGTTGCGTCTACTTATACCATCAATGGGATGCCAATCCTAATCACTGTTCCATTCAAATATCTGGGTGTTCAAATCTCATGTGATCTAAACTGGACATGCCATGTCGACAGTACAATAAATTCTGCTAATCGTACTCTAGCCTACACACGCCATAACCTTTCCCTCGCCCGGCCTCCGCTTAAGCAGATCGCTTTCTAGACCTTTGTGCGACCAAGGTTGAGTACGCCAGTGCTATTTTTGACCCCACCACGAGAACCTTCCTAACGCCCTGAAGTGTTTTCACTTATTTTCTCCAGTCATTCATGGACTACAAGTGTCTCAGAATTAAAAGCCTGTGGGGCCGGGTCCCGCTCGACGCCATGTTTAGCGTGGAATGTCTCCGCGTCCCCCTCTCCCCAGCTTGACGGGGCGGCGGCCCGCCCGTTTGCCCCATGTGGCTTTAACTAGCTTTCCATTGGACGACTAATTTCTGGAATCTTCGCGCGTTCTGGTTTTTGAGATGCTCGGGAGAACTTGCTGTGACTTGGAGGGGTACGCACGTACTTTTGTGACCCTCCGGCCGACCGGGCCATCGGTCGGCTGGCGTGCCTCTGCAAGCCCCGGCGACCACGGCGGCGACCTGCGACCGACGCCCCTGTCTGTATGTTCTTCTTCTATTTTCCTTTTCCGAGGGCTCGCGGTCGCGGGTACGCTGGCCGGGGTTAGGCTCTCCTTCCTTGCATGGTTATTTTTGTGTGTTATTCTGTGTTCGCGTGTTGTTCTTTGTTACTGTCCTTTGTTTGTGTTATCGTGCTCGCGTTTTGTTAATCGTTATCGTTACCCTTTGTTTATATGTAATTCGATCTTGATTCGGCCTTATTATTGTTTGTATTATTTTAACGTTTATTAAATCACCATGCACGGAGAGTTGCGCCTAATGTTCTCCTCTTTCGCCGCGTGCGATGGTTCGCGCTGCCCTGCCTAGAGTCGGGCCGCGGGCCGACGCGCGCGGCAACGCGGCATGCATGGCTGCGATAGCTAGCGCGCGGACGCGACGACCTCATTCTCTGCTCGTTGAGTGCTCGAACCCACTGCAGGGGGTTGCTAGCGGCGATGCCACTAGCAAGTAGTTATTAGTAGAGTAACCCCTACAAGCCCAAAGTAAAGTAGTTATTATTAGAGTAACCCCTACAAGCCCAAAGTAACTTACCCTCCGGGCCTCACGTCGCAATATAGCCTGTCTCAATCTTTTCAGAAATTCTATCACACTTTGCTTTTCGATAACACATACATACGAAGAGCCCATCTTATCGCCCGCAACAGTTACTCTAACGCAGTACATCTCCCTCAAACTCATACTGTTAAGTTTCCGCAAACTTTCTTTTTACGTGCAGCATGCGACTCATGATCTACCCAACAAAATTTACACTGTCATCAACCCGACTGCATTCAAGCGGCTTATCGAATCCGTCTCATCGTAACTCACTTGCTCGTTGTCTTTTAAAATATTCTCTCGTTTACTATACTTGATTTTGTTTGTCCACTCTGCCATGTAACACCTCATCATGAGGCCTTTGAGGATGTAAAATGAATGAATGAATGAATGAATGAATGAATGAATGAATGAATGAATGAATGATCCCATCGTCGTCATCTCTCCTTCACAGCGTCAGTCAGGTGACAATCCCATACCAAGAACCCCAAGAACCATTTATCCCATAATTCTTCAGCAATGTCAAGTGGGGTGGGCAGGATGACTTATCTCGCTCACCTGCAGTTCATGTCTTCCCACACCTGATCGCAGGTCTCCCTCAAGCGGGCCTCGATGCGCTCGTAGAGTTTAAACAGTTCGTCACCGATGACGTAATAGCGAACGCGCGAGCGGGGGTCCCGGCTTTCTTCCTCCAGTTCTGAAATGCTGTCCAAGACGGGATCCACAGCCCAACGCAGGCCTCCGGTCAACTGCATGAACAATGGCAATATTGCTGTGGAGCTAGTTGATGCACTTCCAGTGATAGCGGCCATCGTGCTTTTGTGTCTTTACCGTGGACGCGATTTTACACTATGTGTAGTATATGAACGTCGCGTATGAACGCCACCCTACGCACACACAGAAAGAAAGCCCAATTTGAAAGCTACGGCAGCATTGGTTTATCAATTCACACGCAATAGACGTGGCATAGGAGAGGACAACAAGGAAAATAGAAAACTACCCGAGCACGCAAACATGACGTAGTAAATGCTTAAACAATTTCCCCTCAGCATCACCTGCCCACCATGCGAGTGACTGGACTGCAAGCTCACGAGTAAGATCGCGTGGCGCTGGAGTTTTCAGGGTCAGTTTTAACGAGATACACCAGTCGCAAGTTTCAGACGGAGCATGCGGACGGCAAAGGGGATGCACACACGTCGACTGTACACACGCTCCATGGACAACCGACGTAATAATCCATGCTCGGAGTGGCTTATCTGGAGAAGCGAACAACATCGAGGCGTCCACAATGATATGCAAGCGATAGCGTAGCTGCATGATTCTCTGGGGCACTTCAGACCATAAGGTGAAACTGCCTGTAAATAATTATTCATCTTATGGGGCGCGTCAAGAAAGCTAACTGAACTGAGAAAATTACAAAACAAATTACGCTTCTTTGGCGCTCACAAGCAGATCGGCTGGAGAAATTGAGCAGGAGATCTGGTTCGGGATCTAATGAATACAGGCCATGGCAGGATAAATGGGCACAAAAGTTTTCGCTATAGCCAACCCACAATCAGAGCTGGTTTTGGGATGTTAAGCTCCACAAATCAATCAATCAACCCACAATCAAAGAAGCGGCGAAGTACATGAGGGCAAAGTGGATCACCTAGTTTCACCTAATGTGGTCGAGGATCAATGAAGATGGGTTGTACGAACTGCAATACCAGTGCATCATTGATATCATCCCGACTTAACAGCCAACAAGAGATGATACCACGGCGCCTAATATACGGCGTCGCGCTTACACCTAACCATGGCCGTTCAATGACAACCAAGGTGCAGCCGGCCGACGGTGAACGAGACGATTCTCGTTCCCTGCGCAGTGATGCACAGCATCGGGAAAGAATACCGGTTCGCGCAGGCGGTGACACGCCTATGCGCGTTCAATTTAGTGGTCAGTGTAACCGCCTCACCTTGCTCTGTGATTGCAATTTGGCTGCTTATCCCAAAAACATAGTAAGTGCACAATCTCTTACAAGACAAGCGATGTCCAAGCTGCATGATGGGCACCAGGGCATAAAGGGCTCTTGCAGCATTTCTAAACGTTGTCTGGCTGTCTGCCAATGTTAAGCGCCGGACTAGAAAAAAAAAAAAAACGTGAAACAGTGTAGTGTTTGCGCACCACGTATGTGGTAACAAGTAGAGCCGGTGATACAAACCGCAATATCACATTTTCCTTGCAAGAGAGTGGGAGATCTGTGGTTAATCAATGGCCAGATATACCTTATCGCGTATTATTATTGTGCCTGTGTCCCCAAGGTTGCCATTCTTCTACAAGGTCTAAAAGGTTAATCAGGCAACAACAACAACAGGAAGAAAAAAGCGTTTCCGCTCGGCGCGGGATTTTTAGCGTCTGGTAACTGATAAGGACCCTCTGTACGAGATGTCGAATTCAATCACGCGAAGAAAAGCTGCACCCGAAACGAGAAATCACATCTCGATTACGTCACGCAACGGCTGGCCAAAGCTCGCACGGTGCGTTTCTAGAAAGTCATCGTAAGATCCAGAGCGCAACATCGTGGAGTTCTCCCTCAACTTATGAGCCCGTAAAGCGAGACAGAGGGAGGGCGAAGCGAAGGAGTACGTGCCAACTCTAACCGCGACAGTCAAATGACACGGACGCCTTCGTCGCAGGCCAGCGGTTCAGGGAAGGAACTACGAGGAACTCCGTCGCCTTTGCGCGTGCTGAGATCATGTGATCCGCGTCGATACGTCTAGAAAGCCAGCCGAAGGCATTTTAACGGATCCTCGACAAGCAGCTGACAGAACTCGTTAGTTAGTCGACGTATAGTGAATGAAGACGCTGCTCCTCGGGCCAAACTCGTGCGCGAGCGATAAGCCACACGTTGACGGGACTCTTCGAGTTGCCCTGGTGAATAGGATACTTTTGTGTTTTAATCGTGTATTCCATTGCATGGGCTAGTAGATTTGGATTTGCGTAATTGGTTCCGTGTCGAGATATAACCCACATCCATTGACTTGCATTGCCTGGCAGCCTTGTTCTTGCATGTTTGTGCAACTGCTAATTTTATTGTGAATATATTATTTTGCTTTGATAACCCTTGGTTCGGACTACGCTGCTGAACCACACTGACATTTCTGGTAGCGCACCAAAAGCATCTAAAAAACAAGTTGTTTTCGGGAAAGTTGTGGGGTAATTTCTTGGAATTTTCCCGGCGATTGCCTCCCGTGCCGTTATCGCTCGGGACGGGTGATATGCGGCTTTTGAGTTTTGAATATAAAATGAGGCACGTCGTAATAGAGGCCTCCCGAGATTTCGAACACCTGGGGTCCTTTAACGCGCAGCTAAAGCTATGTACACACGACTTTTAGCATTTCGACAGCACTAAACTGCGACCATCCCAACCTGGATTGAATCCGCGTCATTCGGGTCAGCAGCCTGGCATACTGAATCACTGCACCACCACGGTGGAACAAGAATCTAATTCCTAAGTCCAAGGAATGAAACTTATCTCACGTTATTGGCTCACAGGGCAGCGCCGGGCGTTCTTGCAGGAAATCCTGCATAGTTATGGGTAGGCACGAGAGGGCAACGGTGCTGATGCTGCTTAGTCGTCGATATACCCGGAAAAGCAGCCGAAAATGAGTAAGGGTCGGGGACCTCAATGTAAGGCATCGCCAGCGGTGTTTCCACCATAAATAGCATCGAGCCGCAGTCCTTGCATCAGTGCAGAAAGTATGGTCGTATGTCGTTCGGAGAAGCGACGGCGCTAAATTCACTCTGACGGCGTAATTAACACCGCCGAAACAAGCGAATGCTCAATTGTCCCTCTCCCTCCCCCTGAAAATCAAAACAAAAGAAGAAAACGTGAACTTGTAAACTTCATCACCATCGTAAGAAGGTCTACGCCCAATATAGGGCAAAGGCTTTTCCAATATATAGTTCTACAATTAACCCGTTACTGTGCTCACTTCGAGCCATGGAAAGTAAAATTATAGGTCTGAAGCCAAGGGGCAAGAGGAGCGGGTGTTGATGACGTCCTTGTGGGAACTAAGAAAAACTGGTCGCAGGCAGGGCACGTACGCATGTATTGAAAAAGCATGTTAACTCTTGATGGTTGATTTTAAGGGGCGACAGTGCCGATGTGCGGCTAATGTTAAGCGGGCAGATGGGATCAAGAAAACTGCGGGGATAACACAGATACCGAGGAGCTTTCCGAAATCGAACAGCAGACAAGCGGTGCTTATTTGGATCATAGTACACATCGATCGACAGCAACAGATTCAGTGGCCCATCCAACTCACGCTGTGCTCAATGGTGGCATGACTTGCGGCGCGATGTAGTAGATGGGTGGTGAAACCCATAAGGCTCGGCACTGATGACCACCACTATATGATTTTTTTTTCTTTTGCTTTGCCGTGTATGGGCCATCATCCTGATGCTCGAAAGGGAGGTGATGTTATCACCTACCTGTGTTCACACGTTACATTATGACCGGTATCTGGGTGACAACTGCGTGCGCTGAGAAATATTGCCACTACACCTTCCCCGGTTCCCTGAGTTGGGTCATCGGCTAGCGGTATAAAGGGTAGTTGCTCTTTCAACCTGATCACGGCTGGCTGACTGATATCTTCCGGGGCGTGTACGTTTCGCGTTTGTAGCCTACGCCACGACTAGTTCTCCCTCCGGAGGTGGTACAAGCGATTCGTGCGGCGAAGGCAGACATTGAGTTTTCGATGATGTCGTTTTAATGACCAAGTTTTCTTGGCACATAAAGTCAGAAACTTCCTAAAAACATGAAGCCGCTGATGAGTTAAAGGGCAACTCCTGCGATTTGTCATCTTCCACTGATCTCAAGCCTATTTTCATAATATGTTCTCCGCCCCGCCATGGTGTTCTAGTGGTTATGGCACTCGGCTGGAGATCCGAAGGTCGCGGGATCGAATACCGGCCGCGGCGGCTGCATTTCGATGGAGGCGAAATGTTGGGGCCCGTATGATGTGCGATATCAGTGCACGTTAAAGAATCCCAGGTGGTCGAAATTTCCGGAGACCTCCACTACGGCCTCCCTCATAATCAGAGATGGTTTTTGGAAGTTAAACCCCATAATTCCATCAATATGTTCTCGTCGGTGCTGCAATAATTTATTCCAAGCCAGGTGTTTGCAAGTTATTTAATATTCCCGCAAATTAATCTTAAAAATCTGTAGCGGATTCGCGCGCGAGCCACCCTGTGTTTTTGAAGTCATTACCTGCAACGTTGCCTACCCGAACAGGCGGGCTGTCTAAAGCAAAACGGCGACACTTAAGCGCTCAAATCGTCCCTGTCAAGTTCAGAAGACCTTGATCGTTGGATGGCATCGACATTTTCATTTTTCTGGCACTAGCTCCATATTTCTGATGGCGGTGAGGCTGCGGCATCATCCCATACGCTGCACGAAGCGTCTACGCGTTTCGGTTTCAACACCATCGTTAATTCGGTTATTTATTTATTTATTTTATTTACAAATACTGTCAATCCCTTGAGGGATTATAACAGGAAGGGCAAAAAACAATGTTAAAGTAGTGAGTAAACAAATTACACACACACACACACACACACACACACACACACACACACACACACACACACATATATATATATATATTGTAACGACGTGTAATCGACGAGGCACAAGGCACAACGATGCACAGGAGCAGCACAAGGAAAAACACTTTATGCTCGTCCGAGAAAAAGAACCGAACGTCCTCTTCGTCGCCACGATCAGCTCGAAAGCGCGTGCAACTTCAACTTTGTCGGCGTTGGCACATACCCGCGGCAGTATAGTCGTTCCAATTGCTCCCCCTTTTAAAAACAATCATCGTCCCGATGATGGAAGTTCACCCAACCACGACAAAAGAACGACTGTGTAGGTTTGTCAATCTTCACAGTACGGCTTCATACGAAGCACGTGAACTACTTCGGGCAAGTTCCGTCGGCGATGTGAACAGTCTGGGCTGTCGGGAAGCACTTCGTAGTTGACGTCACTGATGCGTCGGAGAACCACATAAGGCCCGAAGTATCTACGCAGGAGTTTTTCAGAGAGCCCACGCCGACGAATAGTGTCCAGACCCAGACTCTGTCGCCGACGTTGTATGTTACGGGCCTATGACGAAGATTATAGCGTCTGGCGTCACAGTCCTGTTGCTCGTGGATGCGCAGCGCGCAAGTTGCCTAGCTGCTTCTGCTCGTTGGGTGATTTCTTCCGCACTCGTCTCGTTGTAGCATTTTGCGTCAATTCATACAACGAGCAAAACATTCAGGATTGCGCAATGTGCGACTATATTCTCGCATTCAGCACACCCCAAAACTTAAGTATTCCCGCCAGGCTTCCACACTTACCTGAAAACACGCTGCTTTCGATTTTGCTCCGCGTGGCGACGTTGACTCCGGGGAGGGCTCTCTGGGCAACTCATCATCGAGGACCACGATGTCCAACGATGAGGTGTTACTGGACCCTTGCCCTCCATTCAGGATTCCGTACAGAAATTCGCACAAGACTTCTCGCGCTTCAGCGAGAGTTGCCTCCACACCGCGCATACGCTCCGCGGCCGACTTCCGTTTGCTTTCCACAATTTCGCTGGCAGTGAACGGCACGATGGTGGAATCCCTGAGTGAAGACACAATATTGCGGAAGCAGTGCACTGGTCTCACCGATGTCAACGCGGATAGCGCAACGGTAATTCTGTCGCACAGCGGCAGCGGTTCGAGCACGCGCCAAGCGCCCACAGAAGCTTGCTCGGACGCGGGACATTCTAAAAGGCGTTCTATTCCGTCTGATCAGGCTTGTGCACTTGTCATAAGAGCTGAGAGCACCCGGCTTTGGTACCTACAGTTTCGATGCCGCCGGCCCCACCATTGCGCTTTAAGTTTATTTATTGCGTCGTACTGGTTCTAGATTGTGATATACCAAGCGGTTCTCGTAAGAGCGCAGATAACTTTTCAAGAAGGGACAACAGACACAGAGCGAACAGAGCAGTTGAAGGTGGGGGGATGGGGAGGGGGGCTAAGAGAATGCAAAATTGAGCGCTTCCCCAAAACATGTCTGAGAAGTTACACGAATTGCAACGAACATCTAGCCCAGCAAGCAACTGTATATTGTTGGAACGCACTTCTAGTACATCGGGCTCATTCTGTGTTTTCTTCATCCCACTCAGCCTACTCTTTACTACGTGTCTGTGGTCTATTCATCAAAGGTTGTCCGGCTGTTAAGAGAATTGCCGTGAACTAATGAGCAAGATAGACCAGCAAGCTGCGATTTTTTGAATGCAATTTGAGTACATTCAGTTCTAGTTTGTCTTCTGTGCATATCAATCAACGCTCTGTTCACTCTGTGGCAGTTGTCCCTTCTTCACAAGTTGTCTGCGCTGTTACAAGAAGTGCAATTAACCAACTAGCCCAGCCAGCAGCTGTACTAATACAGACCTGAAGTGGGGCCGCCATAACCGTACGATGTGAACGAACTGTGTATTTCTTCCCGGGCACGGGTCACGTTTCCTGTAGTCTTCCATGCAAAATCTAGGTATTCATGCTAATGCAATTAACACGTTTGCATGAGTTGACAGGGCCCTCGCTCGCCAATTTTCCTCGTATTATGCATTTCGCTCGAAGCGATTCACTAGTTTGATAAAAGGTTTGGTTACCCTAGTAGAGATTAGGTGGCATTGGTGCACTTCGAACAATTGAACTCAAAACCGAGGTAAGGGAAGAGAACAATGCTTTCGAGATGGTCGGGCAGTATGACGTTCGTTAAGAAGAGAGAGTCACCGCACATACCAAAGTACAGCGTATTTAAAGACGTTGAACAAGAAGCGCTGGGCAAAGGGAACTTTCGGCGGCACTTCTTCCCAGGAAAAAGTTATCAGGATTATTTTGAAGCATTAGACATGAGATTTGAAACTATTTGTTAATTGTTTGATGTTTACCACTCAATTCACTCAGGGCGTAGCACTATATGCAAAAGGAGTTTTGCCAAGAACAAGGTGAAAATGTTAGCAGAAAGAACTCATTCAAGTAGACGATTAGAGGGCCTGGGTTAACGCCTAACATGAAGGCCACATTGAGTAGAATGACGACAAAAGTGACATTAGCTTTATTTTAGGACGGAACTAGTTTCTACATTCCGCTCTTGCGAAACATTCTTTTGTGAGCTGTCCCTGAAAATAGGGGGGTAACCAGCCACGCTTCTGGATGCACAGACATGACAAGCGCTATGCAGTAATGTATATTTAAGCTGACACACTCCTACAACGAGTCTTCTTTGTTTTCTTGTTGTTTTTTTTTGCGATAGAGGCGTTTTAGCGAAACTGGGCGCTAGTGGTACACTCAAAAAAAACACGAAGTATACCATCTTTGCAGCAGGTTACATTGAAAAAAAAAAAATCTGCACCACATACAACCAGCAGCGTAAGATTGCGCAATTTTCGACTAGAAGGGTGGTAGAAGGCATGCCGTTTACTGACTTGACCTAACCACTGTTTGTGCGCCCTCATATCTTCAGCGAAACCGTAAATTGTCGGTCGTTCCGTAAGGGTCTCTGCAGCACTGTTTGGACGTAGTCAGAAGGCATTTTAACAAGTCAGAAAAGAAAAAAAAATATACCAGTCGTGCAGGCACCTGTGAACATGTGAGGCCAAGTATGGTTGCACTGCATGTAATAGGGAATTCACAGTTTCGTTTCAAACACGATTGGAATGCACCAGCTCTTCAACAAATAACATTGGTGGAGCCTTTTACTACGTAGTTTTCCTTTTTTCTTTTAGCTTTCAGAGCGATACCCGTTGTTTCTTTATTTGTTAAATTCAAAACGACAAAATAAAACATTTCGTAACAGGGAGCGCATGGTCAAGGGCATGGACGAAGCGAAGAAGCGAAGACTGGACAAAGCGCTTACTTACAACAAACTGTTAGAATTATGTACATTGAGCGGCGGCGCACGAGGGGGCCGTGACTTGTCTGAGTCAAGACAAAAGAAATAAAAGTGGAGATATGGAAAACGGGAGGGAGAGAATGTGTATAGGTCCCTTGAGACTTTGGGTTTGTGTATATAGACACGCGTCTGCATTTTGTTCAAAATTAAATTGTACCGATAAATCGATGGGAGCAGTGCATATACACAATGACCCTGATCTGGCGATTGCAACAGCTTCGGTGATCTCGCGAGTAGTTTTAACTCCTTTTATTTGTTTTCGTCCTTTTATATTTATCTTCATTTATTTTGTCATGACGACTCATGCAACCCAATGTGATTACGTGCGCTGCTCAATCTGCTTGTTTCCCCTTGGCTCATTAAACAGTTTGCTGCAAGTATCTCTTTGCCCAGTCTTCGTTTCTTCGCTTCGTCCGCGTCCTTAACAGCGCACTTTCTGTTATGACGTGCATTGGAGGCGAAATGTTGAGGCCCGTGTGCTGTGCGATGTCAGTGCACGTCAGTGCCGTGTGCTGTGCGATGTCAGTGCAGCCTACAAAGATTCCATGTTTTTAAACACCTACCTCAGATGAAGAGATAGCATCTACCGTGTTCGCACTGAAAGACACGTGCTCGCCCGGTTACGGATGAAATCAGCGTTTCGCCGATTAAAGCTTGCTATCTGCGATATTTCTGGCCCACTAACTATATCTGCAACAGAATGTTGGAGACTGGCATTTTCCCTGACAAAATGAAGGTTGCGCGTGTTACTGTCATTTATAAAGGTGGCAGTAAAAATGACCTCAATAATTATCGACCAATATTCGGTACTGCCGCTTTTTCAAAATCGCAGAGCGTATTATTTATAAACGATTATATGATTTTATCCAAGTTAAAAATATAATCTCGAAACACCAATACGGCTTTCACCTGGAAAATCGGTGGAATCTGCTCTACTGCAGGTAAAAGAAAAGATCCTTGGCAATTTCGAACAGCGATATTTACAGTGGAATCTTTCTTGATTTTCGGAAGGCGTTTGATTCGATCAAACACCAAATCTTGTTTCAAAAGCTAATGATATATGGTATTCGTGGACTGGCCCTTACATTATTAGAGAGCTACCTCGAAGGTAGAATGCAATATACACAGTTTCACGAATTCAAGTCAGACTTGGGCAACATAAACTTGGGGTCCCACAGGGATCTATTTTGGGTCCTTTGCTCTTTCTTTTATATATTAATGATATTGCTAACATTCCTTTTACTCCCGCTATTGCTATGTACGCCGATGACACCAACGTTTTCTTTTCCGGTCCAGATCTAAACTCATTAGAGCAGCGTGCTAATATCTGGCTGAACGAACTTCATACCTGGCTTAATGTGAACAAAATAAACTTAATGTAAAGAAAACACAGTATGTAATATTTCGTCCAAAAAATAAACCACTTCCTCATAACGTAAAACTGAGTATCAACAACAATATAATAACGCCCGTAAACTCTTGCCGATTCTTGGGAGTCGTTTTTAGGTTTGACCTCAGTTGGTCTGAGCACATAAATCACGTTCGTGCTAAGTTATCTAGATCTCTTGGTATGTTATACAGGCTAAAATATTTATTGCCGTTGCGCGTTAGAAAACAATTATACTTCGCCTTTATTCATTCCCACCTAACATATTGTCACCTAGTCTGGGGTACGTGCAACAAGACGGATGCTGAACGTGTTTCCTCTCTACAAAAAAGGAGCCTAAAAATGATCTCTTCCCACCCTCCCCCATCAACTGACTCTCTGTATAAAACTCTGAACGTACCACCATTCTCAGAGTTATATCAGCTTTCTTTGGCAACAATGATTTTCCGCGAATTCAAACATGATCGTACCATGTTCTCAAACAAATATCTCAACAGACAAGTTGCATATGACCTTCGCACTATTTCACTGACGGGCTCAAGGCCAAGAACTAATTACGGTACTAAATCTATAGATTATCAGATTATTCGTTGTTGAATGCATACCCATCCTTAATCGAATTGGCCAATCAGAATTCAAGTATGTCTCGTTTTAAAAAACAAGTAAAACTACTTTTCCTGCCTCCTTGAAACATACAATTATTTGCTATGAATGCAAACATTATGTAATTTTGTACATTTGTATAACTTTGTATAATTGTTAAACCCGAACAATGTAATCTTTGTATAATTTTTGTCCTAACGTGGTTTTTACTGTTCTTTTTTGTTTATATAAGTTGTGCAATGAGCATTGTACTTATTTTTCTCTGGTTTCGCTCCTGGCTGTCCGACATGTAAGTCCGGGGTGAAGGCCTCGTCAGGAGACATACGAGTCTCCTTTTGCCTTGCCTCGTGGGCATATTTCATGTGATGTAACTATGTCCGAAATAAAACTGAAACTGAAACTGAAACTGAATCTGAGGTGGTCAAAATTTCCGGAGACCTCCACTACGGCGTCTCTCATAATCAGAGCTGGTTTTGGAACATTAAACCCCACACATCAATAAATGACGTGCATATCTAACAGCAAGCCCACTCACCACTTTCTTTAAAACAAGGCACAGCAGATGATCGTTCCGCGATCACGAAATCAGCCAACCGCGTTTCTGCATCAAGTGGTGTCCATCAAGTAGTCGGTGTCCCTACTGGCGTCATTTGCGAGCGCTTTCCAGCTGTGTTTGAAACCAAGGTTTGAATTCCCTCATGCGTGAAGTGTAATACATTCTGGCTTATATGTTCGCAGGAGACCCCACGACTGATTGGCACCTGTTTCTGGCCATGCTCAGTGAGTATTGCAGGGCTCCTTGAACAACAACAACAAAAAAGGCTATTTATTTTACCCATGAACTGACTGCAATATATGGAAGCTGTTCACATGATTATTACTAAATATGGGTTTTGACCATTCTTGCGAATACATGAAGATGGACAGCGGTAGGATGGTGTTATTTAACTCATGCGTTTATGCTCTCTTCTGTGATTACTAAGAAAACGCGATATTGAACGCATCGCACCTATGCTTTGCTGACGATATGCAAAAATATGGATACTCGAAAGCTGCATCTTACCGTATGATCTTGCACGGACGTCTGTCTTCAAATTGAACAGCCTTCCTAACTGCACGAGTACACATTGTGGAAGGAAAAGAGAATCAGTATGTTGATAACAATGAAAGGCTGCCTGCAACTGGTACCTATCTTAAAAGAGATAAAACGGTACCTAAGACAGTGCGAACGCCGCTGACAGTCGGTTGCAAATAAAAACAGATGCGCGTAACGGGCGAAAACGCCAGAAACGCGTGCTTGTGTTCGTTGACTGTTGCCTTACCAAGCCACACTTTTCTCGCGTTAGTTTCACATGCAGTGACCTGGTGGAGGGCTGTACCGCTAGGAGAAATGTCACATAGCCCCTTCTTATCCATCGGCTGTCGTCTCAGCCTTCAGTATATAGAACATATTGATTGGCCGTGGATGCTCTGTGTGCTTGCCTGCGAGTGTGTCCATTGGCTATGAATTCGAGGAATCGCCGAACATCAGCGCAGCATTGCCTTCGGAGCAAGAGGGCTACGGTTGTAGTACATGGCGGGTGCACACGACACTGGGAACTTTCATTGCCAAGATTATCTCAAGGTCGTTACACCATACAACCGTTCATCATACTGCCCCGCCATGGTGATATAATGGCTATGACACTCGGCTGCTGGTCCGAAGGTCAGGGGATCGAATCTCGACCACCGTTTCGATGGAGGCGAAGCGTGGGAGGCAGCATTTAACGTGCAGCGCACGTTAAAGAAGCGCAGGTGGTCGAAATTTTTGCCACATTTTTCTTTTGTGCATTGAAAGTCGCGTGTTTGTTTTATATGCGAAAGGTTTCAAGTAGCGTGTAAGGATGTTTATCTGAGCCCACGACACTATCCAGGGATATGCCGGGCAGCTGGACAGCCAATTTAGCTGAATGATTGAATCCTGGGGTTTTACGTCCCAAAACCACGTTATGATTATGAGAGACGCCGTAAGGGTGGGCTGCGGAAATTTCGACCTGCTGGGATTTTTTAACGTGCACTGATCGCTAAATGCACGGTGCATTCCGCCTCCAACAAAATGCAGCCGCCGCGGCCGGGATTCGATCCCGCGACTTTCCGATCAGCAGCAGAGTGCCACAACCACTAGACCACGGTAGCGGGGCCGTTCGTGTTAGCTAAAGCAGAGGAGAGAACAGGTTAACCGGTTATCCTTTCCTGAAGCGTTCATTAAATTATTTTAAAGTTCTCTGTTGACTGTGTTGCTGCGTGGTCTACCTTTTACATTAATCACATTTATTCGCTTCATTTTATCTACAGTACCTGTTCCATACGCTAGAATCCACTCCATTTCTTCCTTGATTCACTTATTTCACTTCGCAATCAAGCTCCTTTGATTCAGGTTAAGACACTAATTCCTATCCATACAACCTGATGGCGCGTGCCTGCGCATATCAGCCGCAAATACGCATCAGGTGTCGCCTCTACAGGACCTCGCCGATTTCACGAATAAACTATGCACTTGCGCGTCAAAAATGTTTGTAGCACTAAGTGGGATTCGTGAGAGGAAAAGACCCTATTTTCTGTAGCCCATACAGGCGGCACGGCTCAGCGCCTGTGACAATGGAAGAATAGGAATGAAAGAGTAGAAATGAGAGAAAAGACGTATGGGAAGGCTCCGGAGACTGGCACCGCCTAGGGTTCTTTAAGAGGCACTGGCAACGCACAGTACACGGGGCATCTGCCAATTGGGCCTCCATCGAAAATGCGACCTCCGCGACTGGGTTTGAGCCCACATCCCCTGGATCCACAGTCGAGCACTGTAACCGCTAGAATATCGCCGGCGGGCGTAATAACACTCTGCGTCTCAATACGAACTGTTTCCTCTCATGAATTTCTTGAAAGGATGCAAAGAAGGTGCGCCCGGGCTTGAATGCAGAACCAAAAGGAGGTGGGTTCGAATCCTGAACGCGGCTGTAGCATTTTCAGTGGAAGTGAAAATGCTTGACGCGTGTCTTGTGTACGGTATCGGTGTACGTTAAATAACCTCAGGTAGTCCAAATTTCCAGAGCCCTTTCGCCCTTTCGTCTCCTTTACATTCTCTCAGTCCCTTTCCCCTTCCCCGACGAACGCTGATACCTGCTCCCGACATGGTCTACAGATGGTCTACAGCGTCATTTCCTCAACCGAACAATCATTAGTGTTCTGCGTGTACCGGCCGTGGCAAAGGGTGATATCGTGAGCTATGGCAGTGAAGCTCGCCTACTGGAGGCAGAGTAGCAGGGCAGAACTCCCGTTAGAGTTAGCTGGTTCATGATCTTGGGCGAATTTGGCCAGCGCATGAAAGGACGAGACTGAAAGACAGGGCAGGAACGAAACAGACAAGCAGCTCGTCTGCGTGTTTATGTTCTTGTGTTTCCTCTCCTGCTTTTGCTCCCGTGATGGTCACTTCGGCTCAATATCAAGACAACTGCGCGTATTTTCTCCATTAATAAACCTATTAATAATCATGTCCCGGAAACACTCAGACAACGCACTGTAGAACTTCCAGTAAGTTTACTTGCGAGACCTGGTGAGGGATTGTTAAGCGGGTGTAGCAAAAAGTACCGACCTGTTTGGCTACTCACCACTTTTGCCGTACGTCTTAGCAGCTTCGAGGGTCTCGTAGTAGTAGATGGTGGAGTCCGAGCTGGTGGTCTGAGCTCCTGAGCATGAGGACATGGGAGACCCGGTCATTTCGTCACCTGAGCCGAGCTCGGGCTGCGATTTTCTGTCTTGTCCACAATTGCAGTTTGGCCGGTGCCGAAACTCCGGTATTTTGTATTTCTGAAAAAGAGACGGTAAAATACGTATCCGAGTTCCTCATTAAGGGTAAACCTCGTAAATGACCCATATGCTGTAGAATTCAGTGAATATCAGTGAACTCCACAGAAAAAGAGAGTGTTTAATTGGCTTCAGAGCAAAGTAAATGGAATGCCACGTCACGCTGCCGCTTATATTTGACATTACAGATGACAGATAGCTTACCTATGCTTGGGAGAACGTTATGCTGCATTAAGAATGTTAACTTCTCTCAGATGCACACGTGGCAATCAAAACAAGTGAAAAGTGTGTCGCCCTATTATTGAAGTGTGCGAAAGTGCGCAGACGCCGTTAAGACATCAGGTTGTAGTCGACCGGACGTCACCGCAATGTCCAACAGTTAATAAGTAAGACACTGTACGACGGAATAGCACTAGGGGGAGACGTTGCGCGATGCATTGCGAAAAGATGGCATTGAGACAGCCATTTAAGTGTGAGTGATATATGTGACCACTGAAACAAACTGCGTGGTTCTGGCGTCCACTTACGAGAAATCATCTGGGTTTAAGGCACCAATACATTCAGATTCAATTTAGTGAATGCGTACGCTGCAAATCCTTATGGTTCAAGTAGGCACCAATCTTCCACCGGCACTTAAAAAGTACACTTAAAAAGTGTACTTAAAGTGGAGTGTACTTAAAGACCATGCGCCCATGAGAAACTTTCATCTTTAAAAAAGGCTGGCCTCCAGCCGAAACGTCAGAATGAATCCTACGTTTTTCACTGTGACTTTCTGATATATATATATATATATATATTGTAACGATGGTAGAAGGAGCAGGTTAGAGGAATGAGAGAAGAGGAGGACGAAGTGCTGAGAGTCCGAGCACCGAGATCGCCATCATCCATCTGCTGTAAATAAAGCCATTCCTTCACAACTCTCCGTAACAATATATATATATATATATATATATATATATATATATATATACATATATATGGTGGCCGGTGAACGGTAGTGCCGCGCGAGCAGTCGTCTTTTCAATCACGAAACTCGCTAGCAGACGCTGCCTGCGTCAGCGTTGTCTCTCGCGGGCGAGGGGGGCGCGTTCGCGTTCCTTGCGAGCTGGTAAAGCGTTGATCCCGGCCGTGGCGGTCGCAGTTTCGATGGAGGCGAAAATGCCAGAGGCCCGTGCACTGTTGTTGTCAGCGCACGTTAAAAAACCCCTTGTTGTTTTGTGGGGTTTAACATCCCAAAACCAGCTCTGATTATGAGAGACGCCGTAGTGGAGGGCTCCCGAAATTTCGACCACCTGGGGTTCTTTAACGTGCACTGACATCGCACAGCACACGGGCCTCAACATTTCGCCTCCATCGATCTGCAGCCGCCGCAGCCACGTTAAAGAACCCCAGGTGGTCGAAATTTCCGGAGCCCTCCAGTACGGCCTTACTCTCCTCCCTATCTCTTTCACTCCCTTTCCCCCACCCCCACGGACGCTTAGCCGTGCTCCGACATGGGCTGCAGAAATTAGCGTCCTTTCCTAAACCGAGTCACAGTCATCATCATCATCATCATCATCATCATCGAAGGAAGAGCGTTTTCATAGTCAACGCGCGCCGTTCGCTCTCTGTAACGACAGCAGATGGAAAAGAGATCGCGCGCCTGGAGGCACGCACCGAGAGCGAGCGTGAGCGTGGCTACGACGCGACAACGGAGAAGCCTCGACCCCAAGGAGCTTCGGCCCTAAAACAAACAAACAAACAGACAAACAAACAAGCGATTAAATTTCCCCATCTCTGATGCTTCTTCCATACTCGGAATTGCAGATGACGTGTTCTTTTGGCTGAAATATCTTGCTTTTAGTTGAACACGTTTTATTTTTGTCTACCTCCATTTGCGTATGCGTTGCAGTGCTGTAACTTGTGTCCGTCCATTTTTTCTTGAAAAGGAGGTCCCGTCGCTGCCTTTGCCTACCGGCCCTTCTGCTGTGTTTGCTTTTGTAATATTTGCAATGGAAAATTGATCATGATTGTCATAATGCCGACCATACTGCCAGATGCCGTCTATCTAATGTGCAGCGCTGAATATTTCGGGGGGTGTCTTGACAACAAAACATCCCATCGGGCTACTCCCCTGCCCAAAGGCGCTATAGCATTCCACATTTAAAGACGATGCTAAAGTGCCCTCGAACTTTTCATTTGTACTTTGCCCATGTCTTGTGGACGCGGGATGGTGTTCACGCGAGCACAATGATATATCATACCTTCACTGCACCTTTTGAATCGTTTGGATCCCTCCCGTAGGACTTCACCGTGCCAGTAGCTTCTGACTTGTGAGTGCCAACAGGTGCCCATGTATCTGCTGACGTTGAAGGTGATGAAACAGGATCACCAGCAGCCCCACTCTCGCATTTCTGCCCCTCGGGTTGGTCATTTTCACCATCGCTATGCTCGACTTCTTGAAGTACTGGTGCCTGCAACTCCTCGTTGCTCACGGAAGACTCGCAAGCATGTCCCTGTTCTCGATTGCTGTCCATTTGCAGTGAGCGCCCTGCAAAGTGCTGCACAACAGAACTGTCGCAATTAGATATTGCACTTTCGTAGATGGATAGATAGACGAGGCACTTGATGACAATTTTAGAACATATTAAAAAAAGTAGAGTGTAGGAGGCACGGACACAGAAGAAGAAAAGACACACACCCGCGCTGACTCGCAAGTGAACGCTTATTAGAAATTACAAGCACAGATAAATACATACGCCCTCGTACCTATCGGACAGTCTTACACAAAAAGAGATATAAACCATTATAAATCATGATCCCGAGAGAGCTAAACACCACGCGTAAAACCGAACTTTTTTTTTTATGACGGCACATTTTCTTCAGAAGACCGTGTCGTTCTGACTCTGCTTCTCCGATATGTTCTACTAACGCACTACGGGAATAGAAGGCAGAACTTCGCAGTACGCAGGAGTACGCGTTTGTCATTAATTTGCTTCCAGGAAAGAAAAAGTGTATTCCACAAATACGCGTACACCGCTACGAGTACCTCAATAACACCATATACAGTCAGTCGTCCTCCACCTGCCATGTAGCCGTTTCTTATATTCTGGGCAAGTTCATCTCTACGTAGCTACAAAAGTCTACAAAATACGCTTCACAAAGCCAGAAAAACAGTTAGATGCCGTAACACTGTAGAAGTAAAGTGAATACAAAAATCACAATGTATCAGAGATGCTAGTGCAGCAGAAAGGGAAATAAGACGAGAAGTGGGTACACGGCGTTGAGAGGAGGCGGACGTAAATGTGCTTTAATCACGCCCAACGGTATTGTGCTCTTTGCAGAGTGATTCTAAAGAAAGAACTGATGAACCAGTAACTTGACACAAGATCTACTAGCAAAGTTGTTCAGACATCAAACACAACTTCGAGGCCTTCACCAGTCGAAGTTTAAAGGTGCCTTGAAACACTTTTTGAACATCACGAGGAAACGGTGCCGATTAAGTCGTAGAAGCTCCGCTGCCAACAAAATATTATTGCACAGCACGCACCTGGCAGGAGATTCGGGAAAGCGCCCACTCTTTCAACAAAGCACGTCAATTGGCGGACACAGACTGCGTAGGAGGAAGAATTACTATTCGATGATTCGCGGACGTAATTACCTAGGACGCCGCGGGGTGGTGCTACGTTCCCGCATTGTAGCAGATGCTTCCGGGTTTATTTTATGCTGATGATATTGTCTTATTAGCGGACAGTCGAGATGATACACAACGGCTGGTGAATATATGCGGGAAGGAAGGCGAGGCTCTAGGACTAGGATTTGGTGTAACAAAATACGGACTGATGGTATTCAATGATCCCAACGACCAGGCGGTATCCATACAGGGCCAAGAAATACCGAGAGTAAGCGAATACAAGTACCTTGGCGTATGGGTAAATGAGGATGATAGATACATGAAGGTACACGAAAAAGCCTTGGCAGCAAAGGGAAAGAGGAACGCAGCAATAATGAAGCACAGAGCGTTATGGGGACACAATATGTACGAGGTGCTTAGGGATCTGTGGAAAGGGGTAATGATACCGGGGCTTACATTTGGGAACTCAGTGGTGTGCATGAGGCCAGAGATACAATCAGGAATGGATGTGAATCAAGTAACTGTGGGACGCCTCGCGTTGGGTGCCCACGGGAAAACGACAAACGATGCTGTAAAGGGCGATATGGGATGGGTGAGTTTTGAGGCAAGGGAAGCGCAGAGCAAAATAAGGTTTGAAGAGAGGCTAAGGAATATGAAAGAGAGTAGGTGGGCAGTGAAGGTGTTCCGCTATTTATATAGAAAGAGCGTTGACACGCAGTGGAGAAAGAGAACTAGGAGGCTCACCAGTAAATATGCGGCTCTAAGAGAACTGACAACAAAGAGCGTAAAGGGAAAAGTCAGAGAGGCGGAGAAGATTTACTGGAGGGCAGCGATGGAAAAAAAACCAACTCTGAATAACTACCGAGAGGGCAAAAACGAAATAAAGAGGGAGGCATTTTATGATAATTCAAGAGGAAGCGCTTTATTGTTTGAAGCGAGATCGGGCTGCCTTAGAACGCGTATTTATAAAGCGAAATTCAGTAAAGAAGAAGAAAAATGCACATGCTGTGAGGAAGATAGGGAAACGACGGAGCATGTTCTGATTGAATGCGGAAATATCCACCCAGGTGTACGTTTGGGCACCACCCTACAGGAAGCCTTGGGTTTTAGGGCGAACAACGGGAAGCTGAACATAGCCGCGATTGAAATAAGTAAGAGACGGTTAGAATACTGGTGGCAGAAAACTAGAGAGAACGTACAAAAATAATTATAAAAAAAATATGGACTTTCTGCCATAAGGGGCAGGGAACTTGGCTATGAATTTCCGTTTTTGCTATAGTATGATCGATTTGATTGAAGTAAACTTAAAAGGCATGAGGAAATTTAAAGAGAGGAAAAAAAAAGTTCTACGAGCCTGGTGGCGCACAAGTCACCGCCCCGTTACAAAGGGGACGCTCATAGCATCCATCCATCCATCGTGTAGAGTTACTGTATATTTATTTCGGTAGCATATAGAGTAACTCTAGCATTGCGGCTTGAGTGTCGCCATTGCGCAATAGCGAATCACCTCGTGTTTTCGCTGTGTTTAAGTCTGGCTGCAAAACTGACGTCTAGAATTCTCTACTCCGTGCCACGTCAAAGGTTTTTGAGCTTGCCGTTCTTAAGATATTGTGATCTAGTGTCAAAGAGATTTCTACACCAGTACTTCAGAGACGGCAGGTTGACGCCATATACTGCGACCTCAGCAAGGCTTCCGACGTAGTCAGCCACTCACTGTTTTTGGATAAACTTGGTCACCTTGACGTGAACTCCTCAGTTGTGAACCACAGCTGCCTTTTGATAGATCGCCATAAATAGAAAAACGTCTTTTTTATACAAAGCAACGAGCGGGTTACCTAAAGAGTCAGTATTAGGCCCAGTCCGTTCTTCTTTCCTCCTTTACGCAGATGACATCAAGATATTTAAGGAAATTCATACTATCAACGACTGTGGCATTCTGCAGTCAGATTTGCTTTCTTTTTCAGAATGGTGCAAAAACAATTACCTATCATAAAATACCCATCAGACAAAAGTCATGAGCATCTCTCGCAAATCTACGTTGCGTATCATTTGCATACTATGTTAATTCTCTAGCGCTTTGTAACGTGTATGAGGTAAATGACATAGGTGTTCTCTTTGACACAACTTTACACTTTTCTACTCACACTAAGAGTGTTGCTATGCGAGGTCTTTGATTCTTCGGCTCTGTTTGCAGGCTGCAAAGTGAATTCAACTCTCCGATACCCCTCTGTAAGTTGTACACCGCGATATATCTACCCCAGCATGAATATGCTTCTACCATTGGGAATGGAATCTCTGACTCCAGCAGTGACGCCATTGAGTGGGTCCAGAGAAAATCTTAAGAATATACAACCATCGCTTTCCTAGAACGGCTCTGGATCTCGCACAAACAGTGTTGGCTTATTGTTACTGCCGCCGAAACGTGCTAACCTGCTCTTTCTTTTAAGTTTTGCACGGCACTACAACATGCCCTGAACTGCTCCAATGCATTAATTTTAGAATTCCGCGCAGATAACCAGAGAGCAAAGGCCCTTTCATGCACCCGCCAACTTATGCCAACACTCGACCATCCAGAGAATACAGAATCGTCTATCTATTTCTAAACCTTGATATTTTTCAAAAACTCCCTATCATGTTTTCATCTGAGATTTGCACTGTTATAAAATAATTGTACGTTTTCACGTATTTTTGTACGTTTTTACCATAGTACGTATTTTTTTCTGGTCTGAACATAATGTTCCACGATGCTTTGGTGGGAACTGCCTTTATCATTGTCTATCTCTATTTTTCTGTTCTATAGGTTGTCTTGTCGTCCCGACCTTTCTTTGTTGTTTCCTTGCACTTTTTTCCCTCGTGTATGTTGTTCTGAATGTGTTTCTTGTTCTTGTCTGGGTCTAATAATCGCTCTGTCCTGAAGATATCTTAAGTTTTTCTCTTTCTTTTAGATTTATTTGTACTTGGTGCATATTTTCTCGATTTCATTTATAGTATCGCCATTCCCTTGCGTTCGCCAGCACCAAGACCTCTCGGTTGTTCCTGGGCACGTTTAAATAAACTGATCGATCGATAGATTAATAGATAGATTGGATGATTATTATTATTTGGTTAAGCAAAAGAACGCTAATTTCTGCAGCCCTTGTCGGGGGCACGGCGAAGCGTGCGATATCAAGAGCACATCCCCCCGAACGCCTGCTACTCAGCGCCCATCAGGGGTGCTGTGAGAGACCGGTGCGCTTACTGATATCAGCCTTCCATTTTCCCAGCTTTAAATGCGTAGCGTTTTAGTAAGTTCTCAGGCCCTCGAAGTCTCTAGTGATCTCATGTGCTCTCGCTCAGAAAATAGCATTTTAAAACATGCTAGAATATGCTAATAATTAGGAGAGGTTGAAATGTATCCGGGTTAAGAATGCTATACATAAACCAGCTTCAACATAAAATAAAAAATGCACATTAAGTGTAAATACTCGCATAGTGGCTCAAATTAAGCGCAAGTATCTCGAACACACGTGCGATAAACAGAGAAGGGAAACACAGGCGGATCTCTGCTCCACACTTCGTACAGCGTTCACTGTAGTGGAACTCGGTTTTGATTGCGGTTAGGTTAAGGAGAGGACGCTGTTTTCCGTAGCGCACATAGGGATCACGGCTAAGCGTCCGTGGGGGTAGGGAAAAGGAGTGACAGAGATAGAAAGGAAGGACGTAGCAGAGGGCTCTGGAAATTTCGACCTATCCGCCGCGGTGGTGTAGTGGTTACGGTACTCGGTGCCACCCACAAAACGCAGGTTCGATCCCCGCCACGGCGGTCGCATTTTCGATGGAGGCGAAAATGCCAGAGGCCCGTGTACTGTGCGTTGTCAGTGCACGTTAAAGAACCCCAGGTGGTCTAAATTTCCGGAGCCCTTCGCTACGACGTTTCTCTCCTCTCTATCTCTTTCACTCCTTTCTCCCACCCACGGACGCTTAGCCGTGTTACCGATCTACAGAAATTGGCGTCCTTTCTTTAAAGGGACCGACAACCAATTTTTAATGTGCCTAAGTTGCCTGGTTTCTTTATTTGAACGGAAAGCTTACCGGTTAGATGGTGAAATCATGCAATGACAACGGAGAAATCGCCGTAAATCGCTTTTTAGGGGCGAAGCTCCTCTAGTCTAACCTTGTCACGCGTCAGTCGTCAGGCGTAACCCGCGTGCCTCCCGGCACGCGCTCGCCCTCGGCGCGTGCCTCTCTCTCTCTCTCCCGGCGCGTGCCTCTGCTGTCTTGTGAGAGAGAGAGACAGAGAGAGCGAAAGGCGCGCGTTGGCTATGGAAACGCTCTTTCTTAGAGGAACGCTGTACCAGCTCGCAAAGAAGGAGAACGCGCCGTCCCCCGCGAGAGACAACCTTGGCGCAGGCAGCGTCTCCTAGCGAGTTTCTTGATTGAGAAATACCGACTGCTCGCGTTGGAGGAGCGTTCACCGGCAACCCATATATATATATATATATATAATATATATAATATGGGCCTGGATCTGACTTGCAATGAAGTGCCGGTGGAGATTTCACTTGTGCATAGTTGAACCATGAGGATTCGTAGCGTGCGCGTTAACTAAATTAATCCGGAACTCGGCACGATCTACGATGACCTCCCGAGCTTCGCACACTCATCATCATTCACTCCGTGGATATGCTGTAATTTTTTATCAGGATTTCTGCTTATGGAGTCTTACGCAATACATGTTTCAAACAGTGGCTGACAGCTGTCGTGTGTGTTTGCCCCCGCGGTTCTGCCACGACAGCGCGTGCGCGCAACGCCCGGGAGACACTGCCCGCATGCGCCGTGGTTAAACGTGGTTAAAAGCAGAC
>CM023485.1:125961906-125995310 GCA_013339685.2 Hyalomma asiaticum
TTTTTAATCGTTCTTGAACTTCCGGTGACATCTGCCGCGTTTTACTCCAATCACAGAAACGGACCAAAATCTTTGGTTTTTCCACTCCAACTGACTTGAGGGCTAGCGACAGCGGAATAAATAACGCAGTCATCGGCATAGAGTCGTAATTTTAACAGAGTCCCAGCAATTACCTCAACGATGTTATTATTAGATGATAAGATTAAGGATGCGGTACGGATCCTTGTGGCACGCCGGAAACCAACGTTGACCTGGTTCAGTGAACGTGGCTATGTGCACATATTGGGTTCTTGAAATTAGGTAGTCTTGTATACAGACCATAGAGTTTCTTACTTACACACTACAGAGAAATCTGCGCTAGTGTCTACTACGACTCGTGCAGCGGCGCTTCAATCCTCATGGGAATTATGGGAAGTACAGGCTTCGGATTGGCTTCAGATGGATTTCGTTATTGAGACTCGCGACGATTGTTTTCTGAGCTTTACACAAAATAAAATGAAATATTTGCAATTAATACTTGCTTTTGTCTCTAGTATGTAACAATTGATAAAGTTGTTTGCATAATTGTTAAGTTGAAGGAAAGCAAAAGCAAATTTTCCGCTGGGGTATGCATCATTCGACAATTTTGCTCTAGATGTGGCGCCACGAAGTAATTAATTATGTTTTTTGCATCAGTGTAAACAAACATGTGTGTTTCCCTCTGAATACGCAGCATGCATTGATGGAAGTAAAAACATGTCATATTTAGTGAGAAGTGTTGAGCTTTCAAGAGAACATAAAGGTACATTCACACCGAAGGCGGGCGGCAAAGCGGCCAAGCGGGCTTTTCATCGCGGCAAGGCGGCGAGCGCGCGCACCTGTTCAGACCGCGCGGCTCCCTCGGCTGCCCGCGCGGCCGAAGAGCGGGGCATCGCGCGCTTTTTGCCTACGTGTGCCGCCATCTCATGGCACTCTTCGCGGTTTCTCGTCACGGGGTTTCTCTACCCTCGCCACCGGAGCGCCAGTGTACCCCAGCCGGGCGCGCCTTTTCTGGTCAGCTGTTTCACGTTGTGACGCCTGTGATGATAATTTCGGACGAAGAAGACGATATACTCGGCGTTTTACGGTCGCTTTACTGGCGCATCATGAACGGCCGGAAGCGCGTGAAAAGTCACGCCGCCAACGTCGCTGGTGGGTCCGTTCCGCTTTGCAACAACGATACACAATGGGTCATGCTGACGTTTTGTTGCCGCTCCTTCGGTCTCGCGACATGGAATACTACCGAGAGTGAGTACCCATTGTGAACTAATCATAGTTCATTAGGTTTCTTAGTGATGTGCGCAACTGTAAGCAATAAGTTGCACGTGTTGTTCAAGGTGCCTGGCACATGTGTTTATTCTGCAGCTATTTGAGGATGTCCCCGAGCTGCTTCGACACACTGTTGGAAATGCTCAGCCAAGGATCAAAAAGAATGACACCAACTACCGAAAGGCAATCCTGCAGAACACCGGCTAGCTCTAGCAGTCAGGCAAGGGTTCATATTGGACGCAACTTGCACGTTGAAATGCTTGTATTTTAGCGTCATGCATTGAAGTGATTGTTTTATAGTCATCATGCAAAGCCGCTTGACAGGGCTGTTCCAGAGCAGTTTTAAATTTACCGATATCTGTTTTTTCAGGTTCTTGGCGGCGGGAGAGACGCTACGCTCGTTGTCGTTCAATTTTCTGGCGGGCAGATCCACGGCCTGTGTCATCGTCTCTGAAGTATACCAGGCGATTTGGGACGTACTTGGACCCATATACGTGGCACTTCCATCAACTCGGGTTGAATGGTCAAAGGTAACCTGTCAGTCGATGCTTTATGTCTCAACTGTCCCTTACAAATTTGGCCTACACTAATTACATTGCACATCAATATTTTCGCCACTCTTTAGTTAACATCAGTATGAAACTTCAATATTATAATTGCACTTATGTAACACGTCGCTTCAACACTCTTTAAGCGCAACAATTGCTTGCTTTGTATGACCTCAATTGCAGTTGCGAGAGACTTCGAAGAGAAGTGGGATATGCCCATTGCCTGGGTGCCATAGACGGCAAACATGTGAACGTGGAGTGCCCAGCAAAATCGGGAAGCCGAGACAGGAATTACAAGGGTTCGTTCAGCAAATCATTGATGGCAATCGCTGATGCAAACTACAGGTATGTATCCACTGATATGGCTTTGTATGTCAGTAATTATAGTCTGAGCAGGCAGCCCAGCCTATACTGCTTGTATCAAGACATATTCTAAAAGCGAGGCGTGCAAACATGGACACAAGAAGTGAGGACACCACACCCTACTTTTTAGAATGAATCTTACCAACTAGCTCAGCTGTCTGTTATTATCAAAGCACAGTTATTCACCATTACTTATTTTGCTTTCCTCCTTTACAGTAATGAAACTGCTTGCATTCATCAAAACATAAATAGTTAGCCAAACAAATCAATACGAAAACTCATAGGTCAAGGAAAATTCGTAACAGGCTGAGACATATTAGCGCAAAAAACCGACAGAAGATGAGGACCGCGCGTGTTGTGTCGTCGTCTTCTGTCGGTTTTTTGCGCTGATATGTCTCAGCTTGTTATGCACGACCAACTAGCCCAACAATTAATTCTTTGAGGAAAGTCAGCTGTGCTGTATTGTAGTTGTATATGCTATTATTATGCTTAAATTTGATGGATGCTCGAATTGTTTGTTTATTCAAACGAGTTGTTTATCGCAATCACCCATATTGCTTGACAATTTGTTCAAATTCACAAATTGAACATCCTGATGAATGGTGCCTGTCAAACATTAATGTTAACATTTAGAATGATTTTTTTTTTCACTGTAGCTTCCTGTATGTTGAGGTTGGCCACAACGGAAGCGAGTCAGATGGCGGCATATTCAGTAGAAGTAAACTGCAACCCATGGTGGCCGATGGCACTCTTGAAGTTCCACCAGATACCAGCCTTGGAACAATTGGCAACATGCTGTATTTTTTTGTTGGTGACGAGGCATTTCCTCTTAAGACATACATAATGAGGCCATATTCTAAGAAAAGTAAGTGGACATATCATAAATGCTCATTTTTATAGTGTAGCCATAGCTTTGCCATTGTTAACCAATAATGCAGTTCAGCATAATATTGATCACTTGACACATTGCTTGCTTCATAATGCGTATTTACCAGCATTCATTTCACCAAGAACCGTGCATGTGAAGACATCATAAATTAGTGTCCTTTTCTGGATGCACAGCACTACTCACACCCTAGGGTACAAGTACTTACAATTGTATGCATTTAGTGCCAAAAGATTGTTTGTTTTGGACGAAGTTTTCTACACAACTTTAATGTTTCTTTGGTCGAGGTAATATCATAGCAAGCATCAGAGGAACTATGCATTTGAATGTAATTTAAAACATCGTTGTTTGAGAAAAAGTGCAAGTAATTGTATGCAACAATCTTTGCCATATGGGTACACTCTTAGTCAAGTCCCGTATAACGTCTGAACATAAACGGCACATTTCCACTCAGTCGCATGTGCCCGCATATAGGAGGGCTTTCTAACTCCGCTAAGCGTGACAAATCATGGGGCGGCTGGCTGGGCCCCATGTACGCGGCTCCGAGCGCACGCAACGTTTATATGCGGCCCGCCCTTAGTTTTGGCGCGAAAAAAAGGTGCCGGTGCCGCTGCGGCGTCGGCGAAGTCTCTCCACGCGAGAGAAGGCCTCAGCATTAAGCGCATACCCTCCCTTATCAGACCTTCCCTCTAGCCGTCTCTACTCACCCGCGAAACGAACGACTGGAACGACAGCCGGCGGTTTCTGCCGCCTCCGCTCTCGTCCGGTGTTTTGTTCCAACGTTGATTGTTGTTACGCCATTTTCTGAAAGTTCGTGGCTTTTGTTGGTTGTTAACGTGCTTCACCGCCTCATGCATTGATGCCGTGCCGCTGAAGTTGCGTGAAATCCTTGTGCGACTGAGCCAACTTAGTGGTTTTGCGTCAAGATGTACTACGCAGTACAGACATGAAAGGCGCTGCGAAGGGAGCCTGCAACCAAGAGAACCAGCGGCATCGCGGCGGATACGTGATGCCAGTGATAACCGCCTTATCGGCCCACAGACAGCCGTGAGCCGGGCGTGCCCGCTGAGAAACGCCTGGCTTGAGGTGTCATTGTGCGCAAACTTTAAGCCACATGCTTCCGGCCGCGGCACCGTGAAATCTCGTCTCACTGGGTAAGTTTCGATTCTTGTAAAACAGGGTCGGTGAAAGTGTGCGTCATTTACTGCGTGGACCTGTTCATGAAATTAGCGCGTTCCTGGTCAACCTCGCGTCATGTAAATGTGGCTCTTGCGTTGAGAAGCCGCGGGGAAAGAAAGCATTAGCATCGTGGCTCTCGCTTAATGCATGCATTCAGAGACCGTTTTTTGCGGCAGTCCTCCAGCCAAGTTAATGTAGTTTATTCAGCTTAATAGAAGCCGTAAAGGTTGGTGACGCTCTGTAAAATGCGTAGTTTAGGCCGGCAATTTTATTTTGACAAAAATCGAATCTGTGGTTATTGTTTTGAGTACGCGACTCGGCAACGTCACTAAACATTCCTTACATCTAATTATACAGTACATCTAAATGCGAAAATATATTTATCCTCTACAAAGCGGCTTTAATTACTGTAAGAAAGACTGAAAAATTAACGCATGGTGACGCCACCTTGCATTTGCCACACAACGAGTATTTGAAAAGATCGACATACGTACTAGCCTTAAGTAGACCGCCCATCGTATACCATCTGTGCGCACGAAAGAATTCATTTTGAGTTGCTGAATTGAAATTATGCCATCCGTTTTAATATACGTCAATCACACAGCGTTCATTTAGATGTGAAATGTTTTTAATTAAAACATTCCTCGCGCACGGTGGTTTCCTTTCCTTGGTTCTGCAAGCAGTATATGTTGAAGACTAATGCCTGTCATTCTCATGCAGCACAACCAAAGGCATTTACCGCAACCCACCGAATCAAGCAGAAGCACCTGCACATCTCACTGGAGGTAAGAGTCTTGTCAGGCGACAAAAGGATATTTAGTTTGTGTTGCATACAAAAAAAATTGTTCATCACGTCCTTCAAACTATACTTCAGAGAGTAAATGGCTTCTTTTCAGGGGACCGCAAATAACTGTTCAATTGTAGCATTCACTCCATGCCAATGTGCAGGGCCGAGCCCACTGTCAGAATCCCAGTATCTAACAGACGGAGTAGGTCAAGCATTTATCACCTAATTGCTCCTAAGAATCCTGTTCGGATACTCGTGTCTTCCTTCCCCTTGCAAAGTGCAACTCCTAGAGTAAACAGTATAAGTCACAGATTCTCATTTTTGGGCAGGTGTATATTGTATAGCTACATCAAATAATATATAATTGCACACACACCTGTACAAACTGCCAGACAAACTACTTGAGACTGGGTGCATCTGAATGGGGTTGTGTTCAAAGTGAATGTGAATGCACAAATAAACTATCTTGAATGTTGCACAGCACATATACTCTTTATGAAGCAACATTAATGCTAAGTTTATGTTGAGTAATTCCGTTTAGAAGGTGGAATAAATCAGCTTTATATTCAAGTATGCATTTCTGTGAAGCCTTTCACAATTAGCTGTCTCATTAAATGAAAAGTTTGTTAATGATAGCTGCATTGAATCACGAGCGTTAATGACAGTTATTATGCTGTCTGCCTTGTTTTCTGCCACTTTTGCGCCCTCTGAGAGCTGGCATTTTTACTGTCTGGTTCTCTTCACTGCGCCCTTGCCAGCACACCTTATACCATCTTTCATTAGGTGTACCCACCAACTACCTCATTATTTCAGCGTTTAAAGTGGCTATTGACTGACTAGTAGTCTTAGGTTATGTCTTAAGGATTTTTTGTACATAAGTCAGCTAACAGCTATATATAGTGCAGGATGTCCTGCATGGGTGGACAACATTTAAGTTCGCGTGCATGCACGTAGTAGTGTGCATGCTGTTGAGTGTAGTACAGATGGAATGGTGGTGTCCCGTTCATGACATGCCTGCATGTTTGCATGGGTGAGGCAATTTTAATTCTGTACAATGATATGCATTTGTTCAGTGGAGCAGAGGTCCGTGAATGTCAGCATGGACTTATAGTGTGTAACGTATTGTTTTTACACGTGTTATTATGGTAGCGTACACACTGGCTGGTAGTATATATAGTGTGACGGATTATTGTCACGCATCAATGGAGCATTTCATTTGTATAGTTCAGTAAATTACGTGCTGAATTCGGCTAGGTGAACACATCAGTTTTGGTGGCCAAGATGTGATACGTTGATGAGTTTCATAATTCTTGGCAGCCCCTAATGTTGAACTCTTTTTATTGTTTCTGCAGAGTTCACCTGTTCAAGACGACAATGGGTAAAGGAACAACAGTAATGGCACAGCTGACATTCAGGACAATGACTGATGAAGCCATGGATCACCTATGCCAAGCATGGGAAATGATCAATGAAATATGCAACCTCTTGATAAAAATGTTTACTTATAACTTCATTGATTGACCTAACGCTAGAACTTTGGAGTGCCATTTTGTTTTAACCCGCACAAGTGTTTTATTCTGTGCAAAAGCACTGCTATCGTACCTGTCAGTATTTATAACCTGTTTTGTTCCTACCATAAAATCTTGAGAAAGCGCATCGCTCCCTTTTTCGAGAGATTCAAAATTGATGCTATTCTCCGAGCAAGCGCTTCCACCCCTTTTTAAGCCCTGTTTACCACCGATCACAAGAACTTTTCAAGAAGTTCCACAATAAATTATAAGAAAAATTAATTTGTTAACTGCATTTTCCCAATGCCTGACAATAGTGGCACCACAGCTTCATACCCATGTGCATAGCCATCCATGACTATAGGTCAGAAGTGATAGCCCTTAGGAGTTGCTATTTTCATAGGACTAGAGTGAGCTAGAATAGTTTTAGGTTGCTCTAATCAAACGGATGGCTGGTGAGCTGCATCAGTTGCAGGCCTGTGGGCTGCTCGAACCCACAGGCCTGCAACTTGTGCGTCTGGCTTCGAGGAGTCGCTTGGCAGCTTCAAGAACAATGACATCAAATAAAAGCAGTAAATGCACCTATTCTACAGATATTCATGAAAAAACCTATTCCTTGTTCTTTACCTCTGGCAGTTCTGCGGCCATTCTGAATTTGGGCTCATGACCGAGCAAGGCCCCCTCCCATGAATTTATTGTACTATCTCTAACAAGGGGAGGGGACCACTTGCTCAGGATTTTATGGTTGTCTGTTTGGGCAGTGCAGCTGTCACTCTTGTGCCATATATTTAAAGATTCGAACTACATTTGACATTGTCTGCGGCTCTTGAATGTCCTTGCTGTCAGTGCTGTGTTGTTTGGTAAAGCCAGATTGTGATGCAAATTTACACTCACATCGCCAACTTGATCAAATTGCCAAATGAGTATGAGGAGGGTGAGGGGGGGGTACACATGATTTTAAAGTGGAGTGGGACATAGAAGGCAGACTGATTTGAAGGGACATTGCGGCGAAAGCCTCGTAAGGTGTATTCTAATCTCACCTGAAAATCCCTTCCACTCGTCTGCCGCTGTTTGTAGATGGCACTTATAAGATTACGTGTTGCTACATGTGGCACTGTGGAACTTTCAGTTTGTACAGTACTTTTCATCCATTCAAGCGCAGTGACATTAACCTTGCTGGATTCTTGACTTCTCATTGTATCGAGAAGGAATGCCCTCAGCATGTCAGGAATGACATGGGCCTTGCCTATGCAACATTTAACTGTGTTGTGTAGATGCTTTACGTTGTAATGGATCTGCATTTGTCATGGTCTCTCATCAAGAGGTTTGTTGATGAAGGACTGCCATAGATTGTGGTCCATTAATGCATTTGTGTTTTGACCAAATGCATACTAGTGAAACTTCTGAAGTGGAAAAACAATTTCCAGCATTTCCTACTCAATGCACATATCTGGCTTCTGTTGGTGCAAGCACTGGGCTGGCGTAGTAGACAGGGAATGTTCTTGTAGAATTGCTGCTTGTAGGCACTTCCCACTTTCATCGCACTGGATTCAGAACTTTGTTTTAATCAGGAAGAAGGCCAGGACCAGTGTTCCTTGATACATTCAAAAACTCCTGCTTTTTGTTTTCCCTTTACCGTGTCCACTTACTATTCTTCTTACTCAGTATTCTGCCTTCATTACTGCTGACATGATTGGTGAAAATTTAGTGCTGTAATTTATCATGCCAAATTGGGGGAGTGCGTTACATGTAATGCACTCCCTTACCAGAGCAGGATTGGCCACCCTCATGCAGTAACAGCCACCACCTCCCATGGGTATGCCAATAACAGTGTGTCCTGTGCAAAATAAGAGCGCTTTCATCATTGTTGGACTAGCTGCAAAAGATTATCGATAAGCAGAATAACATTCCATCAACATTCTTTGTTCTCATGGACTTCTTTAGTGTCTTATTCTTTCTCTTAACTAAAGCGTGCAATTGCTTTTATTCCTGACTAGCAAGGTTTTTGACAACCTACCCAGCTTTCAAGTATTTCTTTTTACCTTTACCACGTATTTAACAGTGTTGTTTCCCTACAACGTGGACACACACACACACACACCTTTTGGCTGAGTTTTTTCCATAGCATATACAACACTGGCAATCCATTTTCTGATTGTGCATGATTTTAGGAAAAGTTGTATTATTATGATAATATTTTTGCCTTGGATATCTTTTATTGTGCACGTAGGGACTGTTATGGATAACGTAGGCATGTGATGGCAGCTCAAAACAGTGCTGTAGAAACACCGACACTAGGAATATTCAACGGGAACAACATCATTACTGTGTTGTTTATTTATTCATACTTTTGCGTGCATTTCTGTCATACTGTTTTAAGTTTTCATCGTTTACCTTATGGCTGAGTTTCGTTTCAAATAACCGAGCATGTGGTTAGCTTTCGATGTAATGTGTTCAATGTGTCGTTTCCATGAAGGATTGTACGTAATGTGTACACCGAGATATTTATAATACAGCACATGATCAAGCGAATTGCATTGATTTACTTTAGCCCCTCCCCTCTACAATGCTTCTTGTAAGCCCTGAGGGTATCAATAAATAAATAAACTCCCAAACGGTAGCTCTTATGGAGTAAGCAAACAGCTGCACATGCACTTTATGGCCGGGTGATGTAGCTTATTTGAACTTTTCATGTGAGCCTTAAAAGAATGTAGCCCCCCTCAGTGTCAAGGCCTGATGAAGCACATTCCACTTCACTGTGGATTAATTCTGGTGAAATATCAGTGACACTCCTGAGGCATAACAAAACAGTGGGTCTCCTCCAATTATTTTTTTATCCCTTGCTTTTATTTTTCCCTTTTAATTATTTATCTCTTGTTTTTTATCTCGCATGTTGTCAAGAGTGCAGCATTCACTTGCACATTTAAAAATACAGTATTGATCATTTGTACATTTGGAAACGCAGTATTGCTTATGGGTTGTCTGTTTTTTATTTGTGATTGAAAATAAAATCTTTAAAACTGGAAAAGTGTATGCTGAATGTTTGTGCAAGCTTACTCACCACAAAAACAGAGGTAAGTCACGTGCTGTGTGAAAAGGCAAGCTACGCAAAAGTTTTATAGCTTTTTCAGTGCACTGATATTTAAGTATAGCTAGTCATGACACCGGCAAGAATTCGTCCATTCTTAAGAAGAGTTGACATCAGCTGCTGTACTAGTAAAATCTGACATTGCATGACAGTTGATATTTAAACAGGGATGCACTTAAAGCTGCTTGTTGAGCATAAGGAAGGCCCACTGGGACGCATTGTGAAGCTAAACTTTCAAGCACGTTCCGTGTGTGGGAAGCGTGTTTTAATTGGCGGGTTTTTGCGAATTATGACACCTATTGAGTATAAGGAAGGTTCTGCCGAAGTAACTATATAGTGTGTATTGATATGTCGCGTCTCGTGATCCGAATCTAGCAGGCGGCTTACGATTGCACATTGTTAGGACCCACGATTTTTTCCTTGAAACCAACATCGCTGTGTCAGTTGTCTATTTCAGCGTTTAGTGTACCTAGTAAACTGTCGCTAGGCCGAAAGCATGTTCAACTGGATGTTTCGTCCACACCTGGTACTCGTCGTAGCCAAACTGAGAATCGTTTTCACCATCGACAACGCGCGGAATATGAGGGGCCTCCGCCGGATCGCTCATCTCCGTTGCCAGGATTTGTCGCTTAATCACGGGAGTGTGCAATTCTCTCTGTACGAATAGCTTTTTTTTTTAATTTTGTACCTTCCTCGCGTGCCTCGGTGGAAGCTGGCGCGCCGCTGTACATGCCTGTGCTGCGTGAACGTGACATTCCTTGAGTGAAACAGGGCATCGAATTCTGATAATACGAGACGCGAGCGCCGCATCGATGCGATGTTGATGAGGAACTCGGGAGATGTAAGAACTTCGCAGCTAGACGAGAGGCGATATTGGAGCCGTCAGGTTTACCAGTTACGGAGTCTTACGGTCCTTTCGAAAAACATTTCCAAAAGCAGTCATTTCGAAGCCGCAGTAGCTCATGAGCTCACGATCGGGCAGCTGCAGTATGATGCCGGTTCTCGGAAATGCACTCGAAAACTGATCGTGACCACTTTGCGTTGCGAACGCTGTAAAGTACCCGTGATACCGGTGTGTATCTCGCTTGACAAAGCCCGGATTTACATATAGTCAAACCGTATGGTGTCATTCACACAGCTGACACACTACCGTTTATACAAACTGCATTGGCATTTGAGCAACTAAGGCAGCATGCCAGATAGCTTTGACTGTCTATGATGATCGATAAAGACGCGTCTGCCATCTCGTATCCATATTCTGGCGAATGGTGATAGCATATGATCAAATATAAACAAGCTCGTTCACAATTATTTGGATGTGCATATATATACGCAAATACTACGCAGCCAGGCAAGGTGTTGTGGCGTAATGGTTAGAGTGCCTGTTTCTCACGCGGCTGACCCGAGTTCGAATCCTCGCTGTTACATGTTTGTGTGCATATATGGTTGCTTGTGCAGTGTGTGTCGTTGATTTGGTTAAATTCATGTGTGATGGTGGCTCAAGGTGAAAAAAAAAGTGTTCGCGTGAAAAAATCAGCCGCGTGACAAAAGATTTTTTTTATTTTTAAATATCCAGAAGTACCGCTTATACTTGGAGCCGCATAATTTTGGGCCGCATGGTAAGCCAGACAAATCTGACTTAAAATACCGCTTAACCAAACCTACGCTATGCGTTATTTTAAGCGGTACCTTTAAGCGGCCTTCTGACAACAAGATGGCCGCGCATATAGGAAGGCCGCATAGGCATGGGCCGCAAAATTTGGGCCGCATAGAAAAGAGCCGTTTAAATGAGCCGTTTAAAGGAGCCGTTTAGAGAGCCATTTGTAAGCGTCGAAATTTTGTCTTACTTTCCGCCTTATGTGCGTTGTTTTAAGCGGGCATTTGCTAAGAGTGTAGACACGTGGGGTGCATACTTTTGGCACTTCAGCTTCATTTCAAGACGTGCTTTCTTACAGGTCTTCATCCTGTTCTCACTGGGAGCACCACAGCTTCCACAGCCCAATCCTCCACTACACAAAGCAGTGGAACTAGCCAATTTGAGGAGCTGCACCAAAAGAGGATATTTAATTATAGGTTGAGCAGGGCTCGTAGAGTAGTCGAAAATGCTTTCGGTATACTCGCACAGAAATGGCGAATTCTTCGCCGCCCCTTTAAGGCTAAGGAAGAAAATATCAGAAAAATTGTGTCTGCTTGTGTGGCTTTGCATAACTTCCTTCTGAAGGAGTCCCCTGCTTCGCGAGCCATGTACTGTCCTCCAGGCTCCACAGACAGTGAAGACTGGCAAGGCAACCAAACAGATGGGAGCTGGAGAACGGATGGTGTAGTCAACGGTGCACTGGCTACATTACCCGGCACAGGTGGCAACTCGGCAAGGTAAGTATGGCTTAGGTACAAGTTTCTTTTGTATGCATTTGAGGCACAGCCACTTTCCAAAGCACGTTTAGAAATTTTTTTGCCCCAGTGTCATGACCTTCTTGAAATACCTTTTACAGGCTCGCTTATGCCATTCGTGATAAGCTGTGCAGACATTTCATAACAGAGGACGGGCTTCCATGGCAGGTGAAACATGTGAAAGACTGCAGATGGTAACCAGTCAAGTAAGTTTAAGATTTATTTCCACAGCTCTGCAGCAGGGAGAATATCACGGTAGAAAATACTACAACGGTGTAAACCGTATGATACATACTAACTAGCTATTTTCTAACCTTTCCTTTTCACTGCCTTTACTTAATGATTGCCTATGAAATGAAAAGTCAGTTCGAACTGCATATCTGTATGTGTAGAAAATAAACAGGCGGAACCATCTGAAGTCATGTCAACAAATTTTTATCATGAAACACAGCTTTTGTTGAAACAAGGCAAATCTTACTTGGCATTAATGGCAGCCCGTTCATTCCGATTTTTCTCTCTGCCTGACCTCCTTTATCTTGCTGTACACTAAATTTTGCACTTCGTTCATTTGTCAAATTGGTCGTCCAACGGCAATGACCGTAGCATACCAATGATGGTTAGTCCAAAATTGTAGAGCATGTCTTTTTCTTGATCTCGGCCTTACCGTGATCTTTTCAGGTGGCTCAGACACTCAGCTGCTACGTCCAAAGACGTAGGTGTTTGTTCAGAAGTCCTGAAATGAGAAGATATGTGTTTTCATAATGTCCTGTACAGAAATAGGTCACAACGTACGTCTTTCGGTTCCTTGACGTCCGGCGAGACTTCTGTGCCCTTGGTGCACTGTTGAACAACATAAATTAGCAAATGCATCTCCCATGGTTTGAACACACCATGTGCAGCAACAACTAAAATGCCCTTGCCTTAAGTTTGCCTCCTCCACTTCTGTTTCAGGTGCATCAGTTTCTGGTGGCCTGCGTGAACAATGGCTGAAATTATGCGCTGTGTAGCACTTCACAAACTTATGTGAAAATTCTGATTGCTTTAGTTGTATAAGCCATCCAATAGTACATGTAAATCTTACGTTTCAGGACTGTCTGGTGTTGCAACTTGACGACCGGATGTGCTTTGCTCGGATGTGCTGCTGCCACACCTGTCCAGGTCCACTGCTTCGGCCTCAAGGATTTCCATGTCCAAGAGCTTTTCCAGTTCATCCTGGCCTGTGCCAGCCTCTTCAGCGTGACATTCTGACCTGCATCAAGCATAAATAAACTCCATTTCCATGTATACTTCAACAATGTTCCTATTACTTGTGCCAGGTGTGTACAGTCGCACCGAATATGAGTTGGAACATGTCCGTGCTCAAAGTGGGGCCAGCACTGCAAAGCAGCGCCAACATCGCAAACATTTCTGAAGCATTCACTGTTTCTGCTACTGGTCTTCTCTAGACTAATTTAACATTTACCAGCAGAACCGTTCAGGCTTCGGGCCCCTTAAACCGCAGTCCATGTGTCGTAACTCATATTGAGCGTGACTGTACATCTTGCACTGCAGGAGAAAGTAACTAGTCTCTCAAATTACCTGGTACAGTATGACATCACTAACAATTTTGCAACGACGGACACACTTTAAGCTTAATTTCAAGTTACTTACCCTCTGGACAGTTGAAAGCTGATGTTGCTGCATATGCTGCAAGAACAGTTTGAAAAGATAAAATGAGTGTACTCATCCACATAGCAGACTGGCATATGTGATGTCATAGCATTTGACACTACTAACTATGAACGACAATAAATTGGCACAACGCTGTGGAGGCTAAGAAATTAGTGTGACAGGTAAGAACACTTACATGGGCTCCACATACACCTTCTCCATTATTGGCACCATGGCCTCAAAGTGTCTCCACTTGATTGAGGGAATGTCCGCGGCACCGGCCCCACTTTTAGATTTGTCCTTGATTTTCGTTTTAAGTTTTGTGAAGCTATCTTTTAAGTTCTTGAATTTTGTCTGGCAAGTTGGCGCTGCAAACGAAGAGAAACATTTTCACAACACAGTACAATGTTGCACAGCTGTGCAACTCAATGTGAAGCGATATATCCGACTTTTTGAAACACAAGTCAAAGCAATCTACAGATCTTTTTCGGGCATAAACTGTAGTGATTCGGCAGGCACACTGAACAAAAGTAACAAAAAGAAATTGTAGGTGAGCCATATTAACTCTGCAATTAGACGAAAAACAGAAGAAAATGACACTTCACACATCTGTTTACACATTTACGTGTGCGAGAGTTGCACTGACCGCTAAGCTGTCAGAAACTGCCGAAAGCGGGGACAGCAGATTCAGCGTTGATCGGTGCCATATCGGGGCTTAAGATTACACAAATCTGGAGCTAGTCGTGCCGTCTCCTGCTGTGCGGTCGGGCCGACGCCGTGGGCAAGCCGCCAGATACTGCGAGCGTGCCGAACTTGCGCGCTTTTTGAATACTGACCATAGTTGCGAGCGAAACAAACTCCACAAAGCTATCAGATTTCCTGGAGAGGTTTTCCGTGTAAGCCGAAATATTTCGCACTGGTCATTGAAACACACGCTAGGACGAGTTTACAGAGTCACGCGCACTGCAGTTCCTTCTACGCGTTTGTGCGTAAATAGCTAGCATTCGACGGTCTGACCGGAGCGGATCGCCCAGCTACAATTTCCCAATGCTATGAAATAGGTGCTGTGCACTTACCAGTCACTCCCAAATCCGCTGCAATCTTCATCCACAGCTCTTTCTTAAACTCGACATCTTTGTAGCGTGGATGTAATTTGTCGAATAGCACCGGGTGCTGTTTTATGGCATCTATGAGGAGCTCCGCGCTGAAAGTCGGTTGCTCGGACATGATTGCCGCCATTTCCATAATCTCGACCCGGTGTGCGGATTTCGCCGATATTTGCAGCGCGTTTATTGGCTGCGGCAAAGCGGCGAGTAGCGGCGAGCGGCAAAAAATCGCTCCGAGAGCGATCGGACCTGCCGCCTCGTTTTCCGCCCCGCTTTCGCCGCCTGGAGAGGAGGTTTTCCCGCTTTCCGCCTTGCCGCTTTGCCGCTTTGGCCGCCCCGCCTTCGGTGTGAACGTACCTTAAAGGCTCATTCACACCGAAGGCGGGGCGGCCAAAGCGGCAAAGCGGTGAGGCGGAAAGCTGGAAAACCTCCTCTCCAGGCGGCGAAAGCGGGGCGGAAAACGAGGCGGCAGGTCCGATCCCTCTCGGACCAATTTTTTGCCGCTCGCCGCTACTCGCCGCTTTGCCGCAGCCAATAAACGCGCTGCAAATATCGGCGACATCGGCACACCGGGTCGAGAATATTGAAATGGCGGCAATCATGTCTGAGCAACCGGCTTTCAGCGTGGAGCTCCTAATAGATGCCATAAAGCAGCACCCGGTGCTATTCGACAAATCACATCCGCGGTACAAAGAAATCGAGTTCCAGAAAGAGCTGTGGATGAAGATTGCAGCGGATTTGGGAGTCACTGTTAAGTGCACAGCACCTCGTTCATAGCATTGGGAAATTGTAGCTGGGCGATCCGCTCTGGTCAGACCGTCGAATGCTAGCTATTTATGCACAAACCCGTAGAAGGAACTGCAGTGCGCGTAACTATTAACTCTTCATAGCATGTGTTTCAATGACCATTGCAAAATTTTGCCTACGAGTGCCACGAGATGGCGGCACACGTAGGCAAAAGCGCGCGATGCCCCGCCTCTTCGGCCGCGCGGGCAGCCGAGGGAGCCGCACGGTCTGAACAGGTGCGCGCACTCGCCGCCTTGCCGCGATGAAAAGCCCGCTTGGCCGCTTTGCCGCCCCGCCTTAGGTGTGAATCTACCTTTAACGTATCGTCTGCTTCGGCATCTGCTCCGTCCGATCTCGGGAACCGCGAGCGTCTCTCGCAGACGCTGTCGCGAACTGCACGCGTTTGGTCTTTTAACAAGGTTTCTGAAGACTACAGATACAGGTGACTGTTTCAACGGCTCAGGCCGTTGGATACCTGTGGCCTCCTGGATACCTGGATACCTGTGGCCTCCTGATAGGTTTTTTTTTTTGTTTCGTTACCGATTATTTGCTGACTGAAGCGCGTGCGCTGCTTGTCGTGCTTTGCACTCTTAGCTGCAGTACAGTGCTGGGCACTCCTTACGGCAGAGTAAACGCCTGTCCCATATTTCACTCTCTTTTCAGGAGTGCTGGGCACTCTCTGTAGCACAGAGTGCGCGCACTCTCTCGCACAGAGTTCTGTCACTCTGGCTGAAGGGGAGTGAAGAATGCTTCTCCGCGGGAGTTCAAGCACTCTTTTCATGAAGGACGTAACGGAAAAAAAGAAAGAAATTGGTGCGGCGCGAAGCTTTCGATCGTACCATGCAACAGCGAATACGTCAAGAGAACGCGCGTAAACGAGAGATCGCATATATAAAACATGCATCCATGCACAACGCACACACAACACAACAACGTTAAGCATATAAACACCCATTGCGCAAATCATTCAGAGTGTCTCGACTTTCCCTGTATTGCCAGTGAAAATAGCGGTGTTCTGTGTAATTTAGCACGAAATATAGACAGAATCCATGGATACGCCTGGTCACCCTTCGGGATATTGAGTACACTACCTGTTCAAACGAAACGACATAATATTCGATGTCGTTACGATTAGCGAATACCGTTATGATCAGCTCTTTTCTTCACGGCAACAGTGCCGAGCACACGTACGGTGCCATGTGGCGCGGCTGGTCCAGCGTAGCGGCAGCCACGCTCTCATTAATCGTCAAGGGACAATGCTGATTCGGAAGCACGAATGAAAAAAAAAAGAATAACTCGCCCTGGACCAGTAAACGCGGAAAGCGAGCTGATTCGTGTACGCACGGCACTTGTATCACTCTTCGATACCACCGCCAAAGTAAACATTCCAACGCTAATTGGCAGTACCGCACATGACAGGAGCACTTCTAACCCTTCGGGATATTGAGTACACTACCTGTTCAAACGAAACGACATAATATTCGATGTCGTTACGATTAGCGAATACCGTTATGATCAGCTGTTTTCTTCACGGCAACAGTGCCGAGCACACGTACGGTGCCATGCGGCGCAGCTGGTCCAGCGTAGCGGTAGCCACGCTCTCATTAATCGTCAAGGGACAATGCTGATTCGGAAGCACGAATGAAAAAAAAAAAGAATAACTCGCCCTGGACCAGTAAACGCGGAAAGCGAGCTTATTCGTGTACGCACGGCACTTGTATCACTCTTCGATACCACCGCCAAAGTAAACATTCCAACGCTAATTGGCAGTACCGCACATGACAGGAGCACTTCTAACCCTTCGGGATATTGAGTACACTACCTGTTCAAACGAAACGACATAATATTGGACGTCGTTACGATTAGCGAATACCGTTATGATCAGCTGTTTTCTTCACGGCAACAGTGCCGAGCACACGTACGGTGCCATGCGGCGCAGCTGGTCCAGCGTAGCGGTAGCCACGCTCTCATTAATCGTCAAGGGACAATGCTGATTCGGAAGCACGAATGAAAAAAAAAAAAAGAATAACTCGCCCGGGACCAGTAAACGCGGAAAGCGAGCTGATTCGTGTACGCACGGCACTTGTATCACTCTACGATATCACCGCCAAAGTAAACATTCCAACGCTAATTGGCAGTACCGGACATCACAGGAGCACTTCAGAACACAGAAATCAAAGAAATCAAGAACATACAACACTACGAAAATAAGCAGCAACAACATGAGAATCGAACACGGGTACGCACGCACAGCAAGCGGACACACTACCGATCACGCCAACACACCACGGTCTGCCGATGGCTTTATTCACGGCCTTATATATCTACCTAATGTATTGCTAGTCTGCTTCTGAACCTAAGAGCTTCGAAGTTGATCGGTATGAGCATGTGTTTCCGTTCGGTCAATGCAGAACTTGCGAGGCGGTGAGAAAGCCACCCGCAAAGCACTGCGCTATGAATTATTCTTCATATCGTCGTGCCGTGCAGCAACCGCGTTATAAATGGGTTCTCAGTTTCGTGCTGCCCTACGCATCACAGATGTTTCGATCGCTAAATGTAAGCGAACATCTGCGTAAAAGTAAGGTATCTCAGCGTGTCATACTCAAGTATGCGTATTCCATAGGCATGTGCTGTTCAGCAATTTTGATTAATGCTGCCGTGAGCCGCACGCATCCACTGGCACCAGCGCGTTCCTAGCGGTTCAATAACCACCCGCATTCGCATACAAAAGTTGCGTGCGTCACTAGGTGTCCTACACCAACATATATAACTTATACGCGTGTGACCTATCGTGCGCTACACACACACTGGCAGCGGCGTTTCCACATCGACTTGGCGATCAGCTGTTTGTGTAATTAGTATATAGCTGCGCGCATTGCGCTGTTTGGTGCGACATGCAGTCGTCGTACAGCTACTAAATTTGGTCAACGGCGACAGCTATTTTCCTTGCTAATTACGCCTATTCTTGAACAGCACGTGGCCATGAAAACGAATGAGCAAGGCGTGCCGTGCCACAAGGTGAAGACAAGACAGGTCTCTTTAAAACCAAGGATTTCGCATTTCTGTTTCCCAAATGTGGGCGTTGGACCTCTTACACAGATGCTGCGGTATCAATGTTAAGAAAAAAAATTGTTACTCTGTTCTGGTTGCGCTGGCCCTGTGTGACACAGAGCGTTTCTACGTTTACACCGATTCGCGAGACGCAATTAGGGCATTCGAAATGGGTAACCTCGCTCGAGAGGCGGCCTCCATTCTAGAGAAGAGGGCTTGCCCCGGTTCACATTATATTACGTGGTTCCCCGCACACATGGGGACGAAGGTTCTTGAGGGCTTCCCAAACCTCAATGAGCTGGCTCACGACCGTGCGCGAGAACTCACGCGCCGCGGCGGTCTGGCGGCTCCGGAGGGGCAGGAAGAGGCTCAGCAGAACGACCCACTTCTCACATTCAATGAAATTACTAAACATTACCAACTTGGCCGCAGAGTCTACCCTCTTCCTCATCCGAAGCTCAGCAGAGGTCAGTCAGTTACTCTACGAATGTTGCAGACGGGCTCTTTCCCGTCCCGGGGCTTCCTCAATAAGCTATACTCGGACGTGGACCCTGGCTGTCCCGACTGCAGTGAAACTTTTTGTTCTCTGGCTCACATGCTCTGGCGATGTCCCGCGTTGCCTAACGACGTTCTCTCCAGCGAAGCTGAATAGGAGGAGGCCATCACAAGCACGGTGCTCCAAAAGCAAGCCCAGGCTATCCAGAGGGCCCACGAAAGGGCGGAGCGTCATGGCGTTCTTTCCTCCACGTGGGTGCGGCCAGCGGTTACAACGGCCTCCCGCTAGGGAGTCCTTACGTAGCTCCTCAGGATTAATTAGTTCATTGTCTGTCTGTCTCTGTTCTTCAGTGAAATCACCCATCTCCAGAAAACAGGCAGTGTCTACGCATTTTCTGTTGTCAACGGAGGAGAACGCTATGCCTGTTGGCAACTGAAGATTTCACAAAGCAGGCACAGGTTACTGACTGACAGATGCGGAGATCGTCAAAGTCAACGACACATACTTTCACATATTCTTAGCATTCCATGCACTTGGTGCTTAAGTTGGTGTTACATTTACGCACATCAAACTATGCTGCGATTGATAAATGAACAGCCAGTCGTTGTTTGAACATCACGGTTCTCTTCCACCACCTATTTCTCTCGTACAGTGTGTTGCAAGAAATACCAGTTAAATCTGCCTGGTAGAACTTGAGCAGTAACAATAACATATCACTATATTAGCAATTTATTTTCACTCACGAGTTTTATTCTTTAGTTCCCATGCATGAAAATTTGTCCCACCACAAGCAACACAACAAACATTTGTTCTAATATTTTATTGAAATCAAAACAGTAACAAGTATCATGTCAGTGCAAACATATACATTTTCATAGCATGCATAAAACTGTTTTTGAACATTGAGCCCACGGAAGAATAATGTGTAAAATATAGCGTAAATACTCAGCGATTTGATGCAGTAAAACAGTGTGAAAGAACTGTTTACTGATATGGTTTGAATGTTACTATGATGCTCGGTGGTGCATGCATTTCTTAACAACAGTGTGCCAATGTGTTTGTACGTTTCTAACAGATGACAAGCACAAAGTACATGGAGTCTGCAAACACACAATATTAATTACGTAGGCTAAGTCTAGCATTACTCTTTAACTAATACACAACGAATACACAACTTTAACTAATACACAACTACAGCTCACATATAATCCCACTGTCAATAATGGGCATGCCACTGTCAATAATGGGCAGCTAGGATGTAAACTCAACTGTTTACATGCTAGCTGGCACTATGAGTTGTGACCAGAAGAATTATTAAATGTGAAGCACTTCTTGGTGAACATAGTTACTATCTATCTATCTATCTATCTATCTATCTATCTATCTATCTATCTATCTATCTATCTATCTATCTATCTATCTATCTATCTATCTATCTATCTATCTATCTATCTATCTATCTCATTTGCCTGGTAGACCCCAACATTTTGGAGTTAAGGTATAAATGTGTGACCAACACGAATGACAAATATTTGATATTGCTAACCTGGTATACTCATCATATATGTCATGATTAACAATACTGCAATCATGCATAGCTCACAACCGTAGTTCTTGGACCACAGTATGCGAGTATGCGCCACAGGTGTTTGGATTTGATAAGGCCTATGTCAATCAAGGACCAACTAAAAGAGACATATGAAAAACCGTGGCTGCAGGGACCGAACCCACAACACTGAGCATTGCATGAAGTTTTCTGCACCTCACATGGCGCATTGCTTCCAGGATCAGCACACATTTTGCTGTTCATGATTGACACAGAATAACCGGCTCAAGCAGCTTCGCTCTTAAACCAAGAGAGGAACACCATTTCTCGTAGCTTGCGTTTGAAATGCAGACATAACACACACACCTACACGCACAGACATGCACACACAGCCTACGAATCAGTAGGGGGGTATTTAACACGGGCCCTTAAGGTGCCAAGCAGGCACACTACCACTATGGCGGCTCCTGCAACGTGGTTAGAGTAAATAAGCCTATCGCACAAGCAGTTGTTATATTGGTGCTTGCATTATGAGAATTGCATTTCTAATGTATGATGACCACTATCATAGCAACGCATATATGTCTGTATGCTATTGTGGAACTTTGCTCTATACCGTAGGAATACCTAAACAAACAATGCTTCTGAGACCACATCAACACACGCACCATATAGTGCATTTTTCTTTGACAAAATAGACATTTGTACTTTGGACTAATGTGAGTATCAATATTACAGCATACCATGAGCTATCACTCATTCACCATACTATCAACGTTCCTGGTTAGCCCACGTTAAGCATACATCTTGAGTGGGTATTCATGCGTTTTGCACAAGGAGCTTGATTCTACCCGTAACACTTCGCTGAATGACAAAGAATTCGTCATTGGCAAGTTTTTACAAACTGCTTCACATGACGCCGATTCACACAGCGTGGGGGACCTGCAGGATCTTTTCTTGCTTAACATTAATGTCACGGTGCATTGTACATGCGTTATTTTCCTAGTCAAAACAAATGAATACCAAGCACCATGGCTGGAAAGCCCCTTTGACCTAAGCAATGACGTGCATTTAAGTATTGCCTACATTTGAGCCAATTAGTAAGTAGCATGAGCTTAAATGAAAGCTGAGTAGGCTGTGAAGCAGTCAGGGTTTAATGAAGGTTGAATTGGAGGAGTTTCCACAGGGGTCTTTAAAAATTCCTACGTTTTCCGCAGTGGAGTGTTTGCAAATGCTTGCCAGCAGTTTGTATAACCAACCACACAAGTCCCATTGTTCATTCATAGTCTTAAATGTATGCGAATTTGATCCAACACATTGTGAGGCACAGAGAAGCCTTCCCATGGTCGATCGTGTGGAAAAAGTGGTGGGCCAGCAACTCTCGCTGCTTCACCGGAAAAATCTTCCTGGAAAAGATGCAAAATAGCGAGGTCCATTAGACATTTTGTGCACATAAAAATGAAACCTTCATTGAAAATGCTTACTTCGCTTCTCTTATAGCAGTCTAGTTTTTAAACACATGTTACACTTAGCAGTGAGATTCTGGTAAGTAGTTTGTTGTGAGCTTCGTACTTGCTGTGCGGCACACACATTTACACGAAATGCACAAAGGCAAAAAAAAACGCGAAACAACGTTGCATGTGCACTTTAAAAACGTACGCAATGTTAGTAAAGTCCATCGCGCAGTTACACATGTTGCACTCGAGCGTCTTGTCAAAGGCCGCCCCAGTGTTACTAGGCGCCAATAATATGCAAATGTGGACATATTGCCCGGCTGAGGGGAAAAACAAAAGAACTGATTATCGGAACTGAGCGAATGTTAAAAATATGGGTTACATGCCCATATAAACACATGACGACGTGATAAACACATCGGCTGCTGACCGGAATGACGAGGACTAGATCCCGGCCACGGCGGTCGCATTTTCGAAAAAGGCCAAAATGCAGAGAGGCCCGTATACATCGCATTATCAGTGCACATCAAAAGAACACCGGGTGGTCAACACTTCCCGAGCCCTACTGCGTGCCTCATGATCATATCGTGGTGTCAGCATGTACTACACGAGCAATTATTACTTGCGATAGCCGCAGTCTTTCGCGTAAGTTTACATTCACCGAAAGCATGAAGTAGGCGCCTTCTCGCATCAAATAATATCACAAGATTTTTTTTTAAGTGAAGGGGCGATTTCGTGAGCTGATCGAATGACCTTCCGACGCCTGTACTGCCTTCACGGGTGTTCCTAAACGCGCATTTATGTCGCGTCTTTCCTACATATGCGCCTAACGCCTCTTTTTTGCCTTTCATTTCGCTTAGACAGCGCTCTGTGTAGAACAGCACGTACACATGCATCAGCGGCGATAAAGACTCACAAACAAATCAAACAAATGCATGACTTACCATGCGTGCGCCGAAATGGGCCGGGCTTGCACGGTTGCGCGTCGCGGCATGGCGAAACCATCACTGTCGCAGCATGACATAAGTTGCCCTGCCGTCACATCACAACCTTCGCGTTCAGCGACGAGAACACAGTGAGACTGCCCGCACAAAACAGGCACAGTGTGTCAACTCAACGGCACCATTCTCATGCAGCGTTCACAGAGCCAACTGGCCATAATTTCGATATCCGCGATACGGCTGAGCTTGCTTCGGGCACCCACAGTGGCACACGCGCAACTGGCGCCCGAGGGAACCCTCGCACCGGCGCCCAGCGCTGTTCGCTGTTCTGTTGATATCTCTCCACCCGCCTGCGTTTGCTTTTTGTTTTGTCTCCTTGCGCGCGCACTCGTCTTTACAGCGTACTAGAAGTGCGGTGGTGGAATTCTTGGCTTGCTTTCTCTTGTCGATGCCGATCGGTGCGCGTCAGGCAGGCCGTCCGGAGACGCGATTCGACTGCGTGCGCCGACGCACAATCTTTACGCGGCGCGGTCGCAGAGAGTCGCGTGTACTTTTTCTTGTTGGACTGTATATTCAGGATATCAAGGTACGTTGAGGCTTGCCACGTCGAGGCCGGCAACGCTGCAATCGCATATCGTTGTGCGGCGATATTTGGGAACGATAGAGTACTGGGCGCTGTTCACGCTATGGACGCTCGAGTTCCGCGAGTTTCTAACTCTACATAAGCAGCATGGGAGCTCGCAGACCATGTTACTCTTCCTTGAACGGAAGAGTAAGCCCCGTGGCTGACTCCGCATTCCTCCCACCTAGAGTTGAATAACTCTGGTTAGGTTAATGAAGTTGTCCTACCCTCGCATTACTCCCCCTTCAGCTAAGAGTGCGCGTATCCACTATCCAACAGCAGGCTGCAGCTTGGACGCAGCAGCCCTTCATATCACAAGTAAGTGTGTGTTCGCAATTGAAACGAATTCTTTTCACCGGTGGGTGGATCGAATTTGCCGACGCAAGCGTCTCTATGCTGTGCCCGCCCTTTTCAATACACTGCCGCCACACGGCAAGCAAGTACATGAACGCGGCTTGAACGCCCACGTTAGAACGCTCGCTTTTCGCGCATGCTTTCTATCGAGAGTGCACCAGACCACTAACGAGAATATACCGAGTGGCGAGCATAATGAAACAGGCTGGCGGAATCGCGTTATGTGGCAGTGCAAAGCTCGTTTTTCGCCATTGTTTGTTGCACTAGCCTTGGCTGTAGTCTAGGCTGTTTATCTTTCTAGCTTTTGGTTCTCCCGAGTGCGTTGCACGCCTCGAAAAACCTCGCGGCAAGGTGCGTGGGAAACAAAACCAAAACTGCAGAAGTAAACGGCTTGTGCCCAGTTCGCAAGCCGACGCGAACCAATCCAAAGCCTGTACTTCGCATAATTCCCATGATGGTTGAACGATCGCAGCGCCAGATGACCCTCTAGTTGATAGTAAGAAACTCTATGTATACAGGCTATGAGTTTAGGGTCGGGAATTATTGCCCTGAGTTTAGTGAAAAGTTTATTATGACACACTCTATGAAAATCCTTACTATAGTCAGTGAAAAGGCATCAAGCTGTCCTGTAACGTAGGTGTGGATGCGATATCATGGGAGAACTCTACTAATTGAGTTACCGTCGAAAAGCCAGAACCGAAACCGTGTTGAGCATGCGAGAGAATATTGTGTTCGGACAACTACTCTATGACATGTTTGTGGATGATGTGCTCCAGTAATTTGCAAGATCTTAATATTAATGAAATTGGCCGAGAGTTAACCACCACCTGTTTGTTGCCATCCTTGTGTATGGGAACAACCTTTGCACATTTCCAGCTTAACGGAACTGTAGATGACTGTATAGACTGAAAAAACAGCTGATAAGTGCCGAGATATCCATTCAGAGTGTGGCGACACTACTGCGCATGAATGCCGCGCAGCCTCCGCATCCCTATCTACCTGCCCGGCGTGATTCGGCTGCACGCGGCATGGCCCACGATAAGGCACAGCGCCACCGCAGCGATCCCAACTACGTCAGCGGCGGTGGCCACAAAAAGCGAGCTCCCAACTTGAATCACAGCTGACCTTTCGCTACTCGGACGAGCGTAGGCACGGTGTGCTCCTCTGCAAGTGCTAACTGAATAAACCACTTGTTATGTTGTTATGCGGGATTCGTCCATGCGTAGATGCGACATCCCACAAGAGTAATGCCTCAGAAAAATATTAGGTATATTATCTGGCCCAATACTTTTCTTTGTATCAATTTTTAGAATGAGGTACATACACCAGCAGAAGTGATTTGCATGCTTGGGAAAGGAGGTGGTGAATAGTTAGGGTGAAATGTGGGGGTGAGCCCATCATCACAAGCGAAAACATACTGAAACATACCGGCTTACCTTTTATGAGCGACGACAAGGTATTATTAAAATGTGTCGAGGGCAAAAATATTTTGCATTCGACATAGCGGATTTTAAACTACTTTTTGGGGTAGCTAACACAGAAGACTTTGTTGGATTGACAACCTTGCATGACGCCGGATACGACGAATCAAGTGTATCAGTTATCGGGTGTACCAAGGATGCTTGGGATCGTGCTTTATATATTTAGTTGGAATGAAATCTGTGATACATCGATGAACAAGTGTATTAAACCACCTTCTTACTCCCCTGGAAATTCTGAGTTAGTCCTCAAGGTTGTGTCATCCGTATACACTGCAAAATTAATACCAGCTACTGATGGCAGCTTTGGTGGGAGGCCTCATATTGTGATGTTAGAGACAGCGGCAGAAATGAGAGCACCTAGGGGGACTCCAGTACCGTTGTTTTGCCATTCACCTTGCGTTTCGCCAACCATCGCCGAGAGTTTTCTGTGTGCCACAAAGGCTTTCATGAAACGACACAGATTGCCTCCTATCCACACTGCTTGAAGTCAAAGAAGTATGGTAGTATGGGGCACGGAATCGTAAGCCTTTTTATGTCAACCCCAACAACTACCCCTCGCTGCTAGGGTATGAGAGAACGTCATTGTGAGTCTTCTGAGGGTATCATGCACGCAGAAGCCTTTGCGAAATCCTACTTGCGTAGTGGACAGAATGTTGTGTTCATTCATGTACTATTCAAGTCTCCGTAAAGCCATGCGTTCCATCACCATAGATGTGTTAGACGTTAAGGAAATCGGCTTCACGTCCTTGAATGACCGACACGGCTTCCCATATTTCGGAAATGGTATCACGACAGATTTGCTCCATGCAGGAGGAACTTACCCGTCAATCCATCATTCGTTGATTTCATTCAACACGATAAGCTTATACGATTTAGGAAGGGTCAGAAGAGTTGGATCCGGCAATCCATGTGCTGCCGGGGCACTATCGTGGTTGGGGTCTACAATACCGCCTCTATTTCGTCGAGCTTGCTTGAAGGAAGCCTCACATACACATGGCGTGTCTGATTGAGGTTCTGCATGCAAGATGTCTGCATTTTCAAGTTGCGCAAAAATACCTTCCTCGCTTGTATAGCTAGGTCAGCCGGGGAAACATTGTGTTTTATAGAATTCGGGATACTCATGGAGTCGGAATTGGGCCGCTTTCTTCGGAGCATTGTGCGAAATATACGCCAAGCTTTTGATAAGTTGCCTGCGCAGTTGAGTGCGTGACAGAGATCTCGAAAATAACTGACGGCGAGTTGCGTGCTTGAACGCCCAACTTCATGAGTAATGCGAGAAAGTGCGCTTCTACGACGCGCAGTGCGACCAGATTGACAATACGCCTAGAGAGCGCGAAGTCTGCGATTCCATTGGCTATGAGATTCCATGGTAGCCCGGCTACGGCGAATCCAATTGAACGGGGCCCTTAACCAACCCTCTGGCTTGGATTTGAAAAAGGCTCGGTGTGTATTGAAAACCTCTCAGAAATTTACAGGCGAAAGAATTTTTCAAATATTTTTGTTAGGAGCGAAGACATCGCGGCCTGAAAAGGTCCCTTTCCAGTTCTATCTCAACCCTGCGGAATAGAGCCCACAGGGCTTTTATGATTTAAGAGGACGCGTTCTTGGCCTAGTTGGTTCATACATGCTACGGAAAACTTGGAGCGCTAAAAGATGGCGTCGTCGAAGGAGGTGCCCCGTCCACGGCGTTACGTCACCAGGCTTCAACTACGTCTCAGAGTGCCCGACTGAAAGCGGACAACTGCCGGGCACTGTCGGCAGCATGCATTTGTGGCCGCCTGCTCACTCCGTGCCTGGGCTCTGTCGCTTGTTGTCGCAATCACTATTTTTTCCATCTTCCTAAGCTTTGTTTTCGTTGATCACCCACTAGTTATGGTTTCCAAACTTTTCTTACGAATGAGCGACAACGATCTTCATTTTTCTTCCGTTTAGAGCTCCGATGTAAAGGTGCACATGACGCGCAATTTTGCACGTCCATGATGTGGTGGGCTCCAGCTTCACAAAGGGGATATCACGTTATTAATCTGAATTGATCTTGTACTGACGCAGGCATGACTGCGTCGAGTCGTGCCATCGGTATGTGCACCGCTCGATTTTTAAAAGCGTTGTTAGATTTCGGCCTTGCAATACGCGAATCTCAAAAATTTATCTCAATCTAGGAAATACTGGGGTTTCTCCCAGCGTCATCCCAGGAAACGTTTTGTTAGCAGATCACTTCGTCGTCACCGAGGAAGTGGTGTGAATTTCGTGCTTTAAGTTTCTCTAACCACTCCCGTCTAAGGTTTAGTTATGGTTAGAAAACGGGTTGGCCGGTGCTCAGACTTTGTTCCTCCAAAGGTCTGATACTCTTGAATGGCTGCTACAGCGCTGCTTGTGCGGCTGCATATTTTACCTTCTGCAATGGCCCCTTTTCGGGTATCTAGACAATTATTTCGTTAAGTTGACATGCTTTTCGGGTAAACCGGCAATTCCGCTTCTCTGAGCAGCTTTCAGAAACGGAAAGTGTGGTGCGATTAGCACGAATATACGCACTCATATGCGTTGCTTTTCAGTTAAGCTGGTGGATTGTTTGACTTGATCCCATTGTGTCCTGTGAGCTTCTCCTTTCGTAGCCCATCTTGAGTGTCAAGTTGCACCGTCCTCTGCAGAAAAATACATCGTTAAAATGCGTCGTTCGCAGAAAATTCATCGGAAAATCGCAGCAGCATATCCTACAGTTTGCTATATATGGGTATGTTCCACTACTCGCGGTGGACGGCTAAATAGACAGCTACGTAGCAGCGGCATCTAAAGTCACATTCTATTTCACACGCAGACGGCAAAATAGGCAGCTTCGCGAAGACGGCATACGAAGAAAAAACGATGCTGGCTACTTTGGTGTCCAAACAAGATGGTTCCATTACTCGGACGACAAGGACGCGAAGCTGTCTTTGAAGCTGTCAGCGTAGGCTCTCTACAATGCTGTCCAGAACTGGAACACACCCTATACCACTAGTGTCCCCGCCATCAAACTTAGAAAGTCGGTCGCGTCACATAGGTGTATTTAAATACGGCCGAGCGGCTCATATGCGGCGTGTTCGTGCGTGCAGTAAAGTTACTGTTTAGCATTTTCCACATTTATTCATTCTTTGTTTTTTATCGGTTGTTTTCCTTAGCTCTGCTCTCGTGCAATAAAAACAATTATGACATTTTGCTTTTGTTCACAGTTATTTCTTTCACAAGCACCTGATAGACACGTTGACATACTGACACGTGCGGTTGCTTTCGTTTGTTTAAGGATAACGCCGTTATTTAGCCCCCCTGCGCAACGCGCGCTTGCTTTGAGCGCCGTTATCACTTTCGGTTAGGCGCAGCTCAGACCGCGTTTATCTGGCGTGTCGCTTCGAGAACTGTGTTGACCGTTCTTGAAACTTCGCATTCCTGACGGGCACATTTGCGGGACTTCTGGAATTCCAGAGATAATGCCAGAACGCGTTAGGACGTGTGTATCAAATCCGAAGCATTGCGCCGCTTGTCAGTCTTTCAGTCCACCGACAACTCTCCACACCGATATTTCTGTGTGTTGTGAATGGCCTTGTCTTGCTGGGCAAAAGTTCGCTCAATAAACATTTCGCCTCACATCGTCTTGAATTCTGCATGCTTCGTCTTCAGTGCTGCGTGCGTCACGGTCACGTGACAATATGTGGCAGCCACATTTACAAACAGTGCTGCCCAACATCACATTAGCCCAAACTGACTTTATTTTAGACTCACTAGGAATCGGCTCCTTTAAGGTCCGTATTGATAATCCTATCTTATCGTTATCGGATGTTTTCCTTATCTTTGCGTGGCCCTTATCAGGCTTCATGAACAAATTAGTCCAGTACCTAGAAAAAGGCCTTATGATAGTCTTTTGCACCTATTATTATTTTAGTGCCCTTAACCCGCCTAATTACCAAAGCGCTAGAAGGGATAAAAGCTATAAGAATAAGGTAGATTTATGAATACGCATCTTAGGCTACTGTGGCCCTATCTTGAACAAAAGCCTTTAACAAAGAGTCTTAAACGATAATAATAAGCGCGCAAACCGAATTAAAATGTGAACTCTGTCTGTATATTATGCTTTCGCGTCATTCACCCACAATTTACTCCAAACGGCTTCGAAACTAACAAGCAGGGATGGAAGTACGCATCTCATTCATAACGTATGAGGAACTTCGCGCGACCAAGCTCACCTCCCAGCCTATTGATGACCCCAAGCCCCCTCCCCTTCCATTGCTAAGGAGGCGATGCTTCTGACATTTCAGAACCCTAGAGGCTCTAGAAATTTGATTCTAAACTTTAATGCAACCATATATATTTCAGGAATTTGGATTTTCGTGCATTCTACGGGGCTTTACTGAAGCGTCTATTAGAAGCGTTCATTACTGGGTCTGCCGTGCATATCCAGCCAGTGTGGCCACAATTCTATGGAAATTTGAAATAAAATAGCGGTTTTGGCGCAGGGTCCGGGCACGGGCTAGTTGGTATTCCCTTTTTCATGACAGCAGCGTGAACTTTCTTACACAACCGACTGATACAAGCACGAAGGCAAGCGCTCACTTCGCACAGAAGGTTGCAGTCTCCTATCAGGTATGCTTGTTCTGCGAAATAAACACTCAGTTAGAAGTCAGCGCCTTTCTTCGTCCTTGTATCTGTCTTTTTGTTAGAATGTTCGCGGTTGGTATCAAAAATGCCTTTTGGCAACTTTTTGCGCGTCGTTTGGCCATACTGACATGAAACGCTGTGTCGACCCTTGCCTAAAGCTAACTTGCTCTCCCGAGGTAGAAGGAGCGACTGTAGAAGCTAATAAGCATGACACCTATCAGCTTCGCATGGCATTGTGCAAGATTAAAATATTTGGTTTAATTTTCGCTTTCCGATTCTCTTTGAAGATTTTAGATCATGCTTTTCAGAGGAGGGCAGTAACATTCGCACATGTTTTAGTTTAATATTGGGGGTGACCTTTACACTTCCTTGAGACGCACAGTATAGCCGACGCACATTATATTGCACCCGCTTTGCGAATAGTGTCTACCGGTTTGCAATTTTGCCAGCCCGAATGGATTTAGGAAGAGTGACGCTGTGAACAGTGAGCACTGACGATTTCACCAGTGGTCAGCGCAATTCACCAGTGGTCCGTTTTTATCGGAAACCAATAACTGTTTAAGCCGCTATGGCATTCCAGAGTGATTTTTTTTTCTATACTGGCTGTACCTGCGGCCTAGAAGAAGTTCGTTGGTCAACACTTTGAAATCTGCTGTATCCTTCATCGTTACGCCCACGTGCAAAGATGATCACTATACAAATCAGTGTACTCTGTAACTTTATCAACTGACCGAATGGAGGAACAATGAAGTTTTTGGAACAAAAATCATGTCCATAACCATAACACTTGCTTCTCCTTTTCTACTGTGTTGACGCCACAGGTGTTGATTATGGACGAACCGACTGTGGGTTTGGATCCCGAGACGCGGCGTGGGGTATGGACTGTGGTGAAGGAGCTACGGGGTAAGGCGAGCATACTGCTGTCCACGCACGACATGGAAGAAGCCGATATTCTGGGCGACAGGATCATTGTGATGTACAGCGGCAGTGTTATCTGCTGGGGCTCACCCAGCTTCCTCAAGAATGCTTGCGGTGCGTTTCTTATTTCTGTGCTACCGCGGTGCCCAACATGCATCCTGGTGCCGATTTCTTACTCAATAACCATCGACTTCTGCATGATACAGTGTAAGCGGTGTTAAAAGCGGTAAGGAAAAAAAGAACTCACACATCTCTCAAACATCATCTCATCTCAAACACATCTCTCAAACATCATCTCAAACAGGAACGAAGCTGTAACCTTACGCTTACTGCAAACACACACTTACCCAACCCCAGCCGTGTTACGCCATTGTTATCCAGCCTTGTACGAGACCGATGCGTGCAGATCGTGTGGACGGAGAACAATGCTGCGACACATGCTCTGGAAGTGTGTTTCCATTACTGCAACTGCCGCCGTTCGTAACGCGCCTGTGTCACAGGAAGCCACTAGCTCGCTCCTTCTCGCTGTCGCCCCGGCTGCGGGGGCCGCCGGGGATCTTCTTCAGCGACGCCGCCACCGCAGGGAGGCGGCCCTCAGAAGTTCAGAGCTGGAGGAACAGCTCTGGGCCGTCCGGCAAGCTAAAGATGCCGCCCGAGTTCAAGGACTTACAGCCGCCATCTGAGGCCAACAGCCGGCGTGTACAAATAAAGTCTACTTCTCTCTCACACCTCTACGAAGTGAATCATGACGAGTGGAGATCGATCGGTGTTACCGCAAATCACCCGTGACATTGCCATCTCGCGAATGTCAATGAGTGACAACGCGGGTGTATATTTACACACGCGTTGTAATTTAGGCTTCTGATCTTTATGACGATGTTGTGCTCCTACGTCGTATATCGTGCCGAGTTTCGGATTACTTAACGCGCAAGCTGAGAGTCTTTATTGTTCAACTACGCACACGAGAAATCTTCCACCGGAACTACATTGTAGGCCCTGATGCAGTGCCTATATATAGGGGTGGCCGGTGAACGGTTGTGCAGCGCGAGCAGTCGGTTTTAACGCGAAAGCGTTTCTTGGCTAGGTTGGCGAATTTTGCTATGCGTAGCAGTTGCTCGCATGTATATGTATGTAGAAATAAGCATATCTTTTTGTATTCGGAATTGTTTCGATGTATAGGAACTTGTGTAAAAAGTTAACAAATCCTTTTTGCCACAAGAAATGTGTATTGTAGTAATATGCAGGCTGTATTAGTTATCAGGGGGTCGGGACCTCGTCAGGCCTCTATCCTTTAGTCTTTGGCTCCTGCAGGGAAATCTTGTATTTCTACAGCAAATAAACCATGTTCATCTTCATGTTCATATATCGTCTTCAGTATATATCGTGTTATATGAGCACAGGAAGAAGAACGGATGACTGTGCGGTAGCGGCTTTTAATCAATGTGAGGCACTATCTTCACCACAGGAAATCAATGAATATGAACAGAAAAACTCAAGTATGAAAATGACAATTTGTATAAGACATCAGCTGATGCAACGAGGCACGCTGTAAACGGCAACCAAAAGTATCAATAACGTGAAAATGAATATTGAACGAAATAATCTTCAAAGATAGTACAGCATGAGATATTAAGAAAATCGGTATGATGAGTAACATCACAATACAGTGAGCAATTTGTCGCAGAGAGCAACGTTGCATCGAAAGACCCTCAGTTGCATAGCAAAAGAACCTAATCACATAATTGAAGTAGCATGCACTGGAGACAGCATTGGGGCAACTATAAAAGCAACATTCTCCCTCACATATACAAACGTGGCACTCTACAAAGCACTGTAATAAACATCTATGCAAATGTGACACGAAAGGGTACCAGACTGGCAAGCATCATTTGGAAAGCAAAAAGATATTTTATAGTGCCTTGCACCAGTTACAAAGCTACTTTTAAAAAGGACTTCAAATAACCATGAGGTCTGCAAGTGCACTGGCAGCTGTCGAATTTTACCATGTTTGGCATTTGAAAAGCTATCCCTAGTCGTTGAACAAAGCATTTCGAATGGCCAACTCCTTTGAGCTTGCAACCTCGACCACAATGGCAACTAGTTCATGTTCACAGTCATTACAAAACTAGTTCTAGTGTCCAGGCTTAGTTCAGTTGATGAATACAGTCCTACTCTCTGCATGTGACACGATGAAGCTGCTGTCGCGGAAATGCTTTCAATGTATCACAGCGGTCGGGCCGTGGTAGAAAGCTGTTACTGCATTGGTTCAGAATATCCAAGCGAACAATCAAACGCCATGCATAGCTTCAAAGGAAAAAAAAAACTGGGGCCATTAT
>CM023485.1:125995410-126037883 GCA_013339685.2 Hyalomma asiaticum
TCGAAAGCTTCGCGCCGCACCAATTTCTTTCTTTTTTTCCGTTACGTCTTCATGAAAAGAGTGCTTGAACTCCGCGGAGAAGCATTCTTCACTCCCTTCAGCCAGAGTGACAGAACTCTGTGCGAGAGAGTGCGGCGCACTCTGTGCTACAGAGAGTGCCCAGCACTCCTGAAAAGAGAGTGAAATGGGACAGGCGTTTACTCTGCCGTAAGGAGTGCCCAGCACTGTACTGCAGCTAAGAGTGCAAAGCCGACAAGCAGCGCACGCGCTTCAGTCAGCAAATAATCGGTAACGAAACAAAAAAAAAAACCTATCAGGAGGCCACAGGTATCCAGGTTCCAGGAGGCCACAGGTATCCAACGGCTGAGCCGTTGAAACAGTCACCTGTATCTGTAGTCTTCAGAAACCTTGTTAAAAGACCAAACGCGTGCAGTTCGCGACAGCGTCTGCGAGAGACGCTCGCGGTTCCCGAGATCGGACGGAGCAGATCGAAGAAGACGATACGTTAAAGGTAGATCACACCTAAGGCGGGGCGGCAAAGCGGCCAAGCGGGCTTTCATCGCGGCAAGGCGGCGAGTGCGCGCACCTGTTCAGACCGTGCGGCTCCTCGGCTGCCCGCGCGGCCGAAGAGGCGGGGCATCGCGCGCTTTGCCACGTGTGCCGCCATCTCGTGGCACTCGTAGGCAAAATTTTGCAATGGTCATTGAAACACATGCTATGAAGAGTTAATAGTTACGCGCACTGCAGTTCCTTCTACGGGTTTGTGCATAAATAGCTAGCATTCGACGGTATGACCAGAGCGGATCGCCCAGCTACAATTTCCCAATGCTATGAACGAGGTGCTGTGCACTTAACATGACATCCCAAATCCGCTGCAATCTTCATCCACAGCTCTTTCTGGAACTCGATTTCTTTGCTACCGCGGATGTGATTTGTCGAATCGCACCGGGTGCGCTTTATGGCATCTATTAGGAGCTCACGCTGAAAGCCGGTTGCTCAGACATGATTGCCGCCATTTCAATATCTCGACCCGGGTGCCGATGTCGCCGATATTTGCAGCGCGTTTATTGGCTGCGGCAAAGCGGCGAGTAGCGGCGAGCGGCAAAAATTGGTCCGAGAGGGATCGGACCTGCCGCCTCGTTTTCCGCCCCGCTTTCGCCGCCTGGAGAGGAGGTTTTCCAGCTTTCCGCCTCACCGCTTTGCCGCTTTGGCCGCCCGCCTTCGGTGTGAATGAGCCTTTAAGGTACGTTCACACCGAAGGCGGGGCGGCCAAAGCGGCAAAGCGGCAAGGCGGAAAGCGGGAAACCTCCTCTCCAGGCGGCGAAAGCGGGGCGGGAAAACGAGGCGGCAGGTCCGATCGCTCTCGGAGCGATTTTTTGCCGCTCGCCGCTACTCGCCGCTTTGCCGCAGCCAATAAACGCGCTGCAAATATCGGCGAAATCCGCACACCGGTCGAGATTATGGAAATGGCGGCAATCATGTCCGAGCAACCGACTTTCAGCGCGGAGCTCCTCATAGATGCCATAAAACAGCACCCGGTGCTATTCGACAAATTACATCCACGCTACAAAGATGTCGAGTTTAAGAAAGAGCTGTGGATGAAGATTGCAGCGGATTTGGGAGTGACTGGTAAGTGCACAGCACCTCGTTCATAGCATTGGGAAATTGTAGCTGGGCGATCCGCTCCGGTCAGACCGTCGAATGCTAGCTATTTACGCACAAACGCGTAGAAGGAACTGCAGTGCGCGTGACTCTGTTAACTCGTCCTAGCGTGTGTTTCAATGACCAGTGCGAAATATTTCGGCTTACACGGAAAACCTCTCCAGGAAATCTGATAGCTTTGTGGAGTTTGTTTCGCTCGCAACTATGGTCAGTATTCAAAAAGCGCGCAAGTTCGGCACGCTCGCAGTATCTGGCGGCTTGCCCACGGCGTCGGCCCGACCGCGCAGCAGGAGACGGCACGACTAGCTCCAGATTTGTGTAATCTTAAGCCCCGATATGGCAACGATCAACGCTGAATCTGCTGTCCCCGCTTTCGGCAGTTTCTGACAGCTTAGCGGTCAGTGCAACTCTCGCACACGTAAATGTGTAAAACAGATGTGTGAAGTGTCATTTTCTTCTGTTTTTCGTCTAATTGCAGAGTTAATATGGCTCACCTACAATTTCTTTTTGTTACTTTTGTCAGTGTGCCTGCCGAATCACTACAGTTTATGCCCGAAAAAGATCTGTAGATTGCTTTGACTTGTGTTTCAAAAAGTCGGATATATCGCTTCACATTGAGTTGCACAGCTGTGCAACATTGTACTGTGTTGTGAAAATGTTTCTCTTCGTTTGCAGCGCCAACTTGCCAGACAAAATTCAAGAACTTAAAAGATAGCTTCACAAAACTTAAAACGAAAATCAAGGACAAATCTAAAAGTGGGGCCGGTGCCGCGGACATTCCCTCAATCAAGTGGAGACACTTTGAGGCCATGGTGCCAATAATGGAGAAGGTGTATGTGGAGCCCATGTAAGTGTTCTTACCTGTCACACTAATTTCTTAGCCTCCACAGCGTTGTGCCAATTTATTGTCGTTCATAGTTAGTAGTGTCAAATGCTATGACATCACATATGCCAGTCTGCTATGTGGATGAGTACACTCATTTTATCTTTTCAAACTGTTCTTGCAGCATATGCAGCAACATCAGCTTTCAACTGTCCAGAGGGTAAGTAACTTGAAATTAAGCTTAAAGTGTGTCCGTCGTTGCAAAATTGTTAGTGATGTCATACTGTACCAGGTAATTTGAGAGACTAGTTACTTTCTCCTGCAGTGCAAGATGTACAGTCACGCTCAATATGAGTTACGACACATGGACTGCGGTTTAAGGGGCCCGAAGCCTGAACGGTTCTGCTGGTAAATGTTAAATTGGTCTAGAGAAGACCAGTAGCAGAAACAGTGAACGCTTCAGAAATGTTTGCGATGTTGGCGCTGCTTTGCAGTGCTGGCCCCACTTTGAGCACGGACATGTTCCAACTCATATTCGGTGCGACTGTACACACCTGGCACAAGTAATAGGAACATTGTTGAAGTATACATGGAAATGGAGTTTATTTATGCTTGATGCAGGTCAGAATGTCACGCTGAAGAGGCTGGCACAGGCCAGGATGAACTGGAAAAGCTCTTGGACATGGAAATCCTTGAGGCCGAAGCAGTGGACCTGGACAGGTGTGGCAGCAGCACATCCGAGCAAAGCACATCCGGTCGTCAAGTTGCAACACCAGACAGTCCTGAAACGTAAGTTTTACATGTACTATTGGATGGCTTATACAACTAAAGCAATCAGAATTTTCACATAAGTTTGTGAAGTGCTACACAGCGCATAATTTCAGCCATTGTTCACGCAGGCCACCAGAAACTGATGCACCTGAAACAGAAGTGGAGGAGGCAAACTTAAGGCAAGGGCATTTTAGTTGTTGCTGCACATGGTGTGTTCAAACCATGGGAGATGCATTTGCTAATTTATGTTGTTCAACAGTGCACCAAGGGCACAGAAGTCTCGCCGGACGTCAAGGAACCGAAAGACGTACGTTGTGACCTATTTCTGTACAGGACATTATGAAAACACATATCTTCTCATTTCAGGACTTCTGAACAAACACCTACGTCTTTGGACGTAGCAGCTGAGTGTCTGAGCCACCTGAAAAGATCACGGGAAGGCCGAGATCAAGAAAAAGACATGCTCTACAATTTTGGACTAACCATCATTGGTATGCTACGGTCATTGCCGTTGGACGACCAATTTGACACAATGAACGAAGTGCAAAATTTAGTGTACAGCAAGATAAAGGAGGTCAGGCAGAGAGAAAAATCGGAATGAACGGGCTGCCATTAATGCCAAGTAAGATTTGCCTTGTTTCAACAAAAGCTGTGTTTCATAATAAAAATTTGTTGACATGACTTCGGATGGTTCCGCCTGTTTATTTTCTACACATACAGATATGCAGTTCGAACTGACTTTTCATTTCATAGGCAATCATTAAGTAAAGGCAGTGAAAAGGAAAGGTTAGAAAATAGCTAGTTAGTATGTATCATACGGTTTACACCGTTGTAGTATTTTCTACCGTGATATTCTCCCTGCTGCAGAGCTGTGGAAATAAATCTTAAACTTACTTGACTGGTTACCATCTGCAGTCTTTCACATGTTTCACCTGCCATGGAAGCCTGTCCTCTGTTATGAAATGTCTGCACAGCTTATCACGAATGGCATGAGCGAGCCTGTAAAAAGGTATTTCAAGAAGGTCATGACACTGGGGCAAAAAAATTTCTAAACGTGCTTTGGAAAGTGGCTGTGCCTCAAATGCATACAAAAGAAACTTGTACCTAAGCCATACTTACCTTGCCGAGTTGCCACCTGTGCCGGGTAATGTAGCCAGTGCACCGTTGACTACACCATCCGTTCTCCAGCTCCCATCTGTTTGGTTGCCTTGCCAGTCTTCACTGTCTGTGGTGCCTGGAGGACAGTACATGGCTCGCGAAGCAGGGGACTCCTTCAGAAGGAAGTTATGCAAAGCCACACAAGCAGACACAATTTTTCTGATATTTTCTTCCTTAGCCTTAAAGGGGCGGCGAAGAATTCGCCATTTCTGTGCGAGTATACCGAAAGCATTTTCGACTACTCTACGAGCCCTGCTCAACCTATAATTAAATATCCTCTTTTGGTGCAGCTCCTCAAATTGGCTAGTTCCACTGCTTTGTGTAGTGGAGGATTGGGCTGTGGAAGCTGTGGTGCTCCCAGTGAGAACAGGATGAAGACCTGTAAGAAAGCACGTCTTGAAATGAAGCTGAAGTGCCAAAAGTATGCACCCCACGTGTCTACACTCTTAGCAAATGCCCGCTTAAAACAACGCACATAAGGCGGAAAGTAAGTCAAAATTTCGACGCTTACAAATGGCTCTCTAAACGGCTCCTTTAAACGGCTCATTTAAACGGCTCTTTTCTATGCGGCCCAATATTTTGCGGCCCATGCCTATGCGGCCTTCCTATATGCGCGGCCATCTTGTTGTCAGAAGGCCGCTTAAAGGTACCGCTTAAAATAACGCATAGCGTAGGTTTGGTTAAGCGGTATTTTAAGTCAGATTTGTCTGGCTTACCATGCGGCCCAAAATTATGCGGCTCCAAGTATAAGCGGTACTTCTGGATATTTTAAAATAAAAAAAATCTTTCGTCACGCGGCTGATTTTTTCACGCGAACACTTTTTTTTTTCACCTTGAGCCACCATCACACATGAATTTAACCAAATCAACGACACACACTGCACAAGCAACCATATATGCACACAAACATGTAACAGCGAGGATTCGAACTCGGGTCAGCCGCGTGAGAAACAGGCACTCTAACCATTACGCCACAACACCTTGCCTGGCTGCGTAGTATTTGCGTATATATATGCACATCCAAATAATTGTGAACGAGCTTGTTTATATTCGATCATATGCTATCACCATTCGCCAGAATATGGATACGAGATGGCAGACGCGTCTTTATCGATCATCATAGACAGTCAGAGCTATCTGGCATGCTGCCTTAGTTGCTCAAATGCCAATGCAGTTTGTATAAACGGTAGTGTGTCAGCTGTGTGAATGACACCATACGGTTTGACTATATGTAAATCCGGGCTTTGTCAAGCGAGATACACACCGGTATCACGGGTACTTTACAGCGTTCGCAACGCAAAGTGGTCACGATCAGTTTTCGAGTGCATTTCCGAGAACCGGCATCATACTGCAGCTGCCCGATCGTGAGCTCATGAGCTACTGCGGCTTCGAAATGACTGCTTTTGGAAATGTTTTTCGAAAGGACCGTAAGACTCCGTAACTGGTAAACCTGACGGCTCCAATATCGCCTCTCGTCTAGCTGCGAAGTTCTTACATCTCCCGAGTTCCTCATCAACATCGCATCGATGCGGCGCTCGCGTCTCGTATTATCAGAATTCGATGCCCTGTTTCACTCAAGGAATGTCACGTTCACGCAGCACAGGCATGTACAGCGGCGCGCCAGCTTCCACCGAGGCACGCGAGGAAGGTACAAAATTAAAAAAAAAAGCTATTCGTACAGAGAGAATTGCACACTCCCGTGATTAAGCGACAAATCCTGGCAACGGAGATGAGCGATCCGGCGGAGGCCCCTCATATTCCGCGCGTTGTCGATGGTGAAAACGATTCTCAGTTTGGCTACGACGAGTACCAGGTGTGGACGAAACATCCAGTTGAACATGCTTTCGGCCTAGCGACAGTTTACTAGGTACACTAAACGCTGAAATAGACAACTGACACAGCGATGTTGGTTTCAAGGAAAAAATCGTGGGTCCTAACAATGTGCAATCGTAAGCCGCCTGCTAGATTCGGATCACGAGACGCGACATATCAATACACACTATATAGTTACTTCGGCAGAACCTTCCTTATACTCAATAGGTGTCATAATTCGCAAAAACCCGCCAATTAAAACACGCTTCCCACACACGGAACGTGCTTGAAAGTTTAGCTTCACAATGCGTCCCAGTGGGCCTTCCTTATGCTCAACAAGCAGCTTTAAGTGCATCCCTGTTTAAATATCAACTGTCATGCAATGTCAGATTTTACTAGTACAGCAGCTGATGTCAACTCTTCTTAAGAATGGACGAATTCTTGCCGGTGTCATGACTAGCTATACTTAAATATCAGTGCACTGAAAAAGCTATAAAACTTTTGCGTAGCTTGCCTTTTCACACAGCACGTGACTTACCTCTGTTTTTGTGGTGAGTAAGCTTGCACAAACATTCAGCATACACTTTTCCAGTTTTAAAGATTTTATTTTCAATCACAAATAAAAAACAGACAACCCATAAGCAATACTGCGTTTCCAAATGTACAAATGATCAATACTGTATTTTTAAATGTGCAAGTGAATGCTGCACTCTTGACAACATGCGAGATAAAAACAAGAGATAAATAATTAAAAGGGAAAAATAAAAGCAAGGGATAAAAAAATAATTGGAGGAGACCCACTGTTTTGTTATGCCTCAGGAGTGTCACTGATATTTCACCAGAATTAATCCACAGTGAAGTGGAATGTGCTTCATCAGGCCTTGACACTGAGGGGGGCTACATTCTTTTAAGGCTCACATGAAAAGTTCAAATAAGCTACATCACCCGGCCATAAAGTGCATGTGCAGCTGTTTGCTTACTCCATAAGAGCTACCGTTTGGGAGTTTATTTATTTATTGATACCCTCAGGGCTTACAAGAAGCATTGTAGAGGGGAGGGGCTAAAGTAAATCAATGCAATTCGCTTGATCATGTGCTGTATTATAAATATCTCGGTGTACACATTACGTACAATCCTTCATGGAAACGACACATTGAACACATTACATCGAAAGCTAACCACATGCTCGGTTATTTGAAACGAAACTCAGCCATAAGGTAAACGATGAAAACTTAAAACAGTATGACAGAAATGCACGCAAAAGTATGAATAAATAAACAACACAGTAATGATGTTGTTCCCGTTGAATATTCCTAGTGTCGGTGTTTCTACAGCACTGTTTTGAGCTGCCATCACATGCCTACGTTATCCATAACAGTCCCTACGTGCACAATAAAAGATATCCAAGGCAAAAATATTATCATAATAATACAACTTTTCCTAAAATCATGCACAATCAGAAAATGGATTGCCAGTGTTGTATATGCTATGGAAAAAACTCAGCCAAAAGGTGTGTGTGTGTGTGTGTCCACGTTGTAGGGAAACAACACTGTTAAATACGTGGTAAAGGTAAAAAGAAATACTTGAAAGCTGGGTAGGTTGTCAAAAACCTTGCTAGTCAGGAATAAAAGCAATTGCACGCTTTAGTTAAGAGAAAGAATAAGACACTAAAGAAGTCCATGAGAACAAAGAATGTTGATGGAATGTTATTCTGCTTATCGATAATCTTTTGCAGCTAGTCCAACAATGATGAAAGCGCTCTTATTTTGCACAGGACACACTGTTATTGGCATACCCATGGGAGGTGGTGGCTGTTACTGCATGAGGGTGGCCAATCCTGCTCTGGTAAGGGAGTGCATTACATGTAACGCACTCCCCCAATTTGGCATGATAAATTACAGCACTAAATTTTCACCAATCATGTCAGCAGTAATGAAGGCAGAATACTGAGTAAGAAGAATAGTAAGTGGACACGGTAAAGGGAAAACAAAAAGCAGGAGTTTTTGAATGTATCAAGGAACACTGGTCCTGGCCTTCTTCCTGATTAAAACAAAGTTCTGAATCCAGTGCGATGAAAGTGGGAAGTGCCTACAAGCAGCAATTCTACAAGAACATTCCCTGTCTACTACGCCAGCCCAGTGCTTGCACCAACAGAAGCCAGATATGTGCATTGAGTAGGAAATGCTGGAAATTGTTTTTCCACTTCAGAAGTTTCACTAGTATGCATTTGGTCGAAACACAAATGCATTAATGGACCACAATCTATGGCAGTCCTTCATCAACAAACCTCTTGATGAGAGACCATGACAAATGCAGATCCATTACAACGTAAAGCATCTACACAACACAGTTAAATGTTGCATAGGCAAGGCCCATGTCATTCCTGACATGCTGAGGGCATTCCTTCTCGATACAATGAGAAGTCAAGAATCCAGCAAGGTTAATGTCACTGCGCTTGAATGGATGAAAAGTACTGTACAAACTGAAAGTTCCACAGTGCCACATGTAGCAACACGTAATCTTATAAGTGCCATCTACAAACAGCGGCAGACGAGTGGAAGGGATTTTCAGGTGAGATTAGAATACACCTTACGAGACTTTCCCCGCAATGTCCCTTCAAATCAGTCTGCCTTCTATGTCCCACTCCACTTTAAAATCATGTGTACCCCCCCTCACCCTCCTCATACTCATTTGGCAATTTGATCAAGTTGGCGATGTGAGTGTAAATTTGCATCACAATCTGGCTTTACCAAACAACACAGCACTGACAGCAAGGACATTCAAGAGCCGCAGACAATGTCAAATGTAGTTCGAATCTTTAAATATATGGCACAAGAGTGACAGCTGCACTGCCCAAACAGACAACCATAAAATCCTGAGCAAGTGGTCCCCTCCCCTTGTTAGAGATAGTACAATAAATTCATGGGGAGGGGGCCTTGCTCGGTCATGAGCCCAAATTCAGAATGGCCGCAGAACTGCCAGAGGTAAAGAACAAGGAATAGGTTTTTTCATGAATATCTGTAGAATAGGTGCATTTACTGCTTTTATTTGATGTCATTGTTCTTGAAGCTGCCAAGCGACTCCTCGAAGCCAGACGCACAAGTTGCAGGCCTGTGGGTTCGAGCAGCCCACAGGCCTGCAACTGATGCAGCTCACAGCCATCCGTTTGATTAGAGCAACCTAAAACTATTCTAGCTCACTCTAGTCCTATGAAAATAGCAACTCCTAAGGGCTATCACTTCTGACCTATAGTCATGGATGGCTATGCACATGGGTATGAAGCTGTGGTGCCACTATTGTCAGGCATTGGGAAAAATGCAGTTAACAAATTAATTTTTCTTATAATTTATTGTGGAACTTCTTGAAAAGTTCTTGTGATCGGTGGTAAACAGGGCTTAAAAAGGGGTGGAAGCGCTTGCTCGGAGAATAGCATCAATTTTGAATCTCTCGAAAAAGGGAGCGATGCGCTTTCTCAAGATTTTATGGTAGGAACAAAACAGGTTATAAATACTGACAGGTACGATAGCAGTGCTTTTGCACAGAATAAAACACTTGTGCGGGTTAAAACAAAATGGCACTCCAAAGTTCTAGCGTTAGGTCAATCAATGAAGTTATAAGTAAACATTTTTATCAAGAGGTTGCATATTTCATTGATCATTTCCCATGCTTGGCATAGGTGATCCATGGCTTCATCAGTCATTGTCCTGAATGTCAGCTGTGCCATTACTGTTGTTCCTTTACCCATTGTCGTCTTGAACAGGTGAACTCTGCAGAAACAATAAAAAGAGTTCAACATTAGGGGCTGCCAAGAATTATGAAACTCATCAACGTATCACATCTTGGCCACCAAAACTGATGTGTTCACCTAGCCGAATTCAGCACGTAATTTACTGAACTATACAAATGAAATGCTCCATTGATGCGTGACAATAATCCGTCACACTATATATACTACCAGCCAGTGTGTACGCTACCATAATAACACGTGTAAAAACAATACGTTACACACTATAGTCCATGCTGACATTCACGGACCTCTGCTCCACTGAACAAATGCATATCATTGTACAGAATTAAAATTGCCTCACCCATGCAAACATGCAGGCATGTCATGAACGGGACACCACCATTCCATCTGTACTACACTCAACAGCATGCACACTACTACGTGCATGCACGCGAAACTTAAATGTTGTCCACCCATGCAGGACATCCTGCACTATATATATGCTGGTTAGCTGACTTATGTACAAAAAATCCTTAAGACATAACCTAAGACTTACTAGTCAGTCAATAGCCACTTTAAACGCTGAAATAATGAGGTAGTTGGTGGGTACACCTAATGAAAGATGGTATAAGGTGTGCTGGCAAGGGCGCAGTGAAGAGAACCAGACAGTAAAAATGCCAGCTCTCAGAGGGCGCAAAAGTGGCAGAAAACAAGGCAGACAGCATAATAACTGTCATTAACGCTCGTGATTCAATGCAGCTATCATTAACAAACTTTTCATTTAATGAGACAGCTAATTGTGAAAGGCTTCACAGAAATGCATACTTGAATATAAAGCTGATTTATTCCACCTTCTAAACGGAATTACTCAACATAAACTTAGCATTAATGTTGCTTCATAAAAGAGTATATGTGCTGTGCAACATTCAAGATAGTTTATTTGTGCATTCACATTCACTTTGAACACAACCCCATTCAGATGCACCCAGTCTCAAGTAGTTTGTCTGGCAGTTTGTACAGGTGTGTGTGCAATTATATATTATTTGATGTAGCTATACAATATACACCTGCCCAAAAATGAGAATCTGTGACTTATACTGTTTACTCTAGGAGTTGCACTTTGCAAGGGGAAGGAAGACACGAGTATCCGAACAGGATTCTTAGGAGCAATTAGGTGATAAATGCTTGACCTACTCCGTCTGTTAGATACCTGTGGATTCTGACAGTGGGCTCGGCCCTGCACATTGGCATGGAGTGAATGCTACAATTGAACAGTTATTTGCAGTCCCCTGAAAAGAAGCCATTTACTCTCTGAAGTATAGTTTGAAGGACGTGATGAACAATTTTTTTGTATGCAACACAAACTAAATATCCTTTTGTCGCCTGACAAGACTCTTACCTCCAGTGAGATGTGCAGGTGCTTCTGCTTGATTCGGTGGGTTGCTGTAAATGCCTTTGGTTGTGCTGCATGAGAATGACAGGCATTAGTCTTCAACATATACTGCTTGCAGAACCAAGGAAAGAAACCACCGTGCGCGAGGAATGTTTTAATTAAAAACATTTCACATCTAAATGAACGCTGTGTGATTGACGTATATTAAAACGGATGGCATAATTTCACTTCAGCAACTCAAAATGAATTCTTTCGTGCGCACAGATGGTATACGATGGGCGGTCTACTTAAGGCTAGTACGTATGTCGCATCTTTTCAAATACTCGTTGTGTGGCAAATGCAAGGTGGCGTCACCATGCGTTAATTTTTCAGTCTTTCTTACAGTAATTAAAGCCGCTTTGTAGAAGGATAAATATATTTTCGCATTTAGATGTACTGTATAATTAGATGTAAGGAATGTTTAGTGACGTTGCCGAGTCGCGTACTCAAACAATAACCACAGATTCGATTTTTGTCAAAATAAAATTGCCGGCCTAAACTACGCATTTTACAGAGCGTCACCAACCTTTACGTCTTCTATTAAGCTGAATAAACTACATTAACTTGGCTGGAGGACTGCCGCAAAAAAACGGTCTCTGAATGCATGCATTAAGCGAGAGCCACGATGCTAATGCTTTCTTTCCCCGCGGCTTCTCAACGCAAGAGCCACATTTACATGACGCGAGGTTGACCAGGAACGCGCTAATTTCATGAACAGGTCCACGCAGTAAATGACGCACACTTTCACCGACCCTGTTTTACAAGAATCGAAACTTACCCAGTGAGACGAGATTCACGGTGCCGCGGCCGAAGCATGTGGCTTAAAGTTGCGCACAATGACACCTCAAGCCAGGCGTTTCTCAGCGGGCACGCCCGGCTCACGGCTGTCTGTGGCCGATAAGGCGGTATCACTGGCATCACGTATCCGCCGCGATGCCGCTGGTTCTCTTGGTTGCAGGCTCCCTTCGCAGCGCCTTTCATGTCTGTACTGCGTAGTACATCTTGACGCAAAACACTAAGTTGGCTCAGTCGCACAAGGATTTCACGCAACTTCAGCGGCACGGCATCAATGCATGAGGCGGTGAAGCACGTTAACAAACCAACAAAAGCCACGAACTTTCAGAAAATGGCGTAACAACAATCAACGTTGGAACAAAACACCGGACGAAGAGCGGAGGCGGCAGAAACCGCCGGCTGTCGTTCCAGTCGTTCGTTTCGCGGGTGAGGTAGAGACGGCTAGAGGGAAGGTCTGATAAGGGAGGGTATGCGCTTAATGCTGAGGGCCTTCTTCTCGCGTGGAGAGACTTCGCCGACGCCGCAGCGGCACCGGCACCTTTTTTCGCGCCAAAACTAAGGGCGGCCGCATATAAACGTTGCGTGCGCTCGGAGCCGCGTACATGGGGCCCAGCCAGCCGCCCCATGATTTGTCACGCTTAGCGGAGTTAGAAAGCCCTCCTATATGCGGCACATTGCGACTGAGTGGAAATGTGCCGTTTATGTTCAGGACGTTATACGGGACTTGACTAAGAGTGTACCCATATGGCAAAGATTGTTGCATACAATTACTTGCACTTTTTCTCAAACAACGATGTTTTAAATTTACATTCAAATGCATAGTTCCTCTGATGCTTGCTATGATATTACCTCGACCAAAGAAACATTAAAGTTGTGTAGAAAACTTCGTCAAAACAAACAATCTTTTGGCACTAACATGCATATCAATTGTAAGTACTTGTACCCTAGGGTGTGAGTAGTGCTGTGCATCCAGAAAAGGACACTAATTTATGATGTCTTCACATGCACGGTTCTTGGTGAAATGAATGCTTGGTAAATACGCATTATGAAGCAAGCAATGTGTCAAGTGATCAATATTATGCTGAACTGCATTATTGGTTTAACAATGGCAAAGCTATGGCTACACTATAAAAATGAGCATTTATGATATGTCCACTTACTTTTCTTAGAATATGGCCTCATTATGTATGTCTTAAGAGGAAATGCCTCGTCACCAACAAAAAAATACAGCATGTTGCCAATTGTTCCAAGGCTGGTATCTGGTGGAACTTCAAGAGTGCCATCGGCCACCATGGGTTGCAGTTTACTTCTACTGAATATGCCGCCATCTGACTTGCTTCCGTTGTGGCCAACCTCAACATACAGGAAGCTACAGTGAAAAAAAAATCATTCTAAATGTTAACATTAATGTTTGACAGGCACCATTCATCAGGATTCGAATTTGTGAATTTGAACAAATTGTCAAGCAATATGGGTGATTGCGATAAACAACTCGTTTGAATAAACAATTTCGAGCATCCATCAAATTTAAGCATAATAATTAGCATACAACTACAATACAGCACAGCTGACTTTCCTCAAAGAATTAATTGTTGGGCTAGTTGGTCGTGCATAACAAGCTGAGACATATTAGCGCAAAAAACCGACAGAAGACGACGACAACACGCGCGTGTCCTCATCTTCTGTCGGTTTTTTGCGCTAATATGTCTCAGCCTGTTACGAATTTTCCTTGACCTATGAGTTTTCGTATTGATTTGTTTGGCTAACTATTTATGTTTTGATGAATGCAAGCAGTTTCATTACTGTAAAGAGGAAAGCAAAATAAGTAAATGGTGAATAACTGTGCTTTGATAATAACAGACAGCTGAGCTAGTTGGTAAGTATTCATTCTAAAAAGTAGGGTGTGGTGTCCTCACTTCTTGTGTCCATGTTTGCACGCCCTCGCTTTTAGAATATGTCTTGATACAAGCAGTATAGGCTGGGCTGCCTGCTCAGACTATAATTACTGACATACAAAGCCATATCAGTGGATACATACCTGTAGTTTGCATCAGCGATTGCCATCAATGATTTGCTGAACGAACCCTTGTAATTCCTGTCTCGGCTTCCCGATTTTGCTGGGCACTCCACGTTCACATGTTTGCCGTCTATGGCACCCAGGCAATGTGGCATATCCCACTTCTCTTCGAAGTCTCTCGCAACCTGCAATTGAGGTCATACAAAGCAAGCAATTGTTGCGCTTAAAGAGTGTTGAAGCGACGTGTTACATAAGTGCAATTATAATATTGAAGTTTCATACTGATGTTAACTAAAGAGTGGCGAAAATATTGATGTGCAATGTAATTAGTGTAGGCCAAAATTTGTAAGGGACAGTTGAGACATAAAGCATCGACTGACAGGTTACCTTTGACCATTCAACCCGAGTTGATGGAAGTGCCACGTATATGGGTCCAAGTACGTCCCAAATCGCCTGGTATACTTCAGAGACGATGACACAGGCCGTGGATCTGCCCGCCAGAAAATTGAACGACGACGAGCGTAGCGTCTCTCCCGCCGCCAAGAACCTGAAAAAACAGATATCGGTAAATTTAAAACTGCTCTGGAACAGCCCTGTCAAGCGGCTTTGCATGATGACTATAAAACAATCACTTCAATGCATGACGCTAAAATACAAGCATTTCAACGTGCAAGTTGCGTCCAATATGAACCCTTGCCTGACTGCTAGAGCTAGCCGGTGTTCTGCAGGGATTGCCTTTCGGTAGTTGGTGTCATTCTTTTTGATCCTTGGCCTGAGCATTTCCAACAGTGTGTCGAAGCAGCTCGGGGACATCCTCAAATAGCTGCAGAATAAACACATGTGCCAGGCACCTTGAACAACACGTGCAACTTATTGCTTACAGTTGCGCACATCACTAACAAACCTAATGAACTATGATTAGTTCACAATGGGTACTCACTCTCGGTAGTATTCCATGTCGCGAGACCGAAGGAGCGGCAACAAAACGTCAGCATGACCCATTGTGTCTCGTTGTTGCAAAGCGGGACGGACCCACCAGCGACGTTGGCGGCGTGACTTTTCACGCGCTTCCGGCCGTTCATGATGCGCCAGTAAAGCGACCGTTAAAACGCCGAGTATATCGTCTTCTTCGTCCGAACTTATCATCACAGGCGTCACAACGTGAAACAGCTGACCAGAAAAGGCGCGCCCGGCTGGGGTACACTGGCGCTCCGGTGGCGAGGGTAGAGAAACCACGTGACGAGAAACCGCGAAGAGTGCCACGAGATGGCGGCACACGTAGGCAAAAAGCGCGCGATGCCCCGCCTCTTCGGCCGCGCGGGCAGCCGAGGGAGCCGCGCGGTCTGAACAGGTGCGCGCGCTCGCCGCCTTGCCGCGATGAAAAGCCCGCTTGGCCGCTTTGCCGCCCCGCCTTCGGTGTGAATGTACCTTTAGTGTTTCTCTTGAAAGCTCAACACTTCTCACTAAATATGACATTGTTTTTACTTCCATCAATGCATGCTGCGTATTTTTCAGAGGGAAACACACATGTTTGTTTACACTGATGCAAAAAACATAATTAATTACTTCGTGGCGCCACATCTAGAGCAAAATTGTCGAATGATGCATACCCTAGCGGAAAAATTTGCTTTTGCTTTCCTTCAACTTAACAATTATGCAAACAACTTTATCAATTGTTACATACTAGAGACAAAAGCAAGTATTAATTGCAAATATTTCATTTTATTTTTGTGTAAAGCTCAGAAAACAATCGTCGCGAGTCTCAATAACGAAATCCATCTGAAGCCAATCCGAAGCCTGTACTTCCCATAATTCCCATGAGGATTGAAGCGCCGCTGCACGAGTCGTAGTAGACACTAGCGCCAGATTTCTCTGTAGTGTGTAAGTAAGAAACTCTATGGTCTGTATACAAGACTACCTAATTTCAAGAACCCAATATGTTGCACATAGCCACGTTCACTGATCCCAGGTCAACGTTGGTTCCGGCGTGCCACAAGGATCCGTACCGCATCCTTTACTCTTCATCATCTACATAAATAACATCGTTGAGGTAATTGCTGGGACTTCTGTTAAATTACGACTCTATGCCGATGACTGCGTTATTTATTCCGCTGTCGCTAGCCCTCAAGATCAGTTGGAGTTAAACAAAGATTTTGTCCGTTTCTGTGATTGGAGTAAAACGCGGCAGATGTCACTGAATTTCAAGAAAACACTCTAAATAATTTTTTCAAATAAAAAACAACCGTTCAAATTTACCTATTTTAATCAGGACCAGAAGCTTGCAAGTGTCCACACGTTCACATATCTTGGTTTTACATTCTCCCCTGATCTTAGATGGCATGCTCACATTAAGCACATAACAAATAAGGCGTTAAGGAAACTGGGTTATCTTGAGAGAAACGTCAGAGATGCGCCAAAGGACAGTAAACTGGTGGCGTACAGATCACTCATATGGCCGCTACTTGAGTATGCGTCCATCGTGTGGTCACCATATCATGCCAAAGACATAAATACGCTCGAGTTTATTAAGAAGAAAGCCGTTAGATTCATTTGTAATCGCTACGATCGCCATTTTTCACCAACATTACACACTAACAAGCTGCAGCTCAGTTATTTAGCCCACAGACGTACTTGTGACCGTCTTGCCCTGCTGCACAAACTTACTCATGGGAAAACATTTATCAATGAACCTATTGCTTTTGTTAACCCTTCCTCTCGAGTCACAAGAAGTCAACACCCTAATATAATTCCTTTGCAATCATCCATTGACTCTTTTAAGTTTTCCTTTTTTCTTTATACTATTGACATTTGGAATGGTGTTGACGGCCCCCTGCGCGAGTTGTCCAATGATGAATTTGTGGAACAATTGCCCAACTTTGTTCACAGATTAACTGCGCATAATTCCTCATGTAATTATCTTTTTTTCAACGTACAGTAAGCCCTCGTTAACTCGAACTCAGATATCTCGAAATATCGGTTCAGTCGAAACTTTATTCGCCGTGCATTAACCTCCCATAGTTGCTATGTATACGCCCCCTCTTATCTCGAAACCTTTTCGGAGGGGACGGCGGATATCTCGAAATTTTGACCGGGAGGGCAGAAGGAAAAGTTCCCTTTCAACAGGAAACGAGGGCTCCGTGCGAGCGCTTGGCTCTTACTATACATGCGGAACGCAGTCGTGAAGAACGAATTTGAAATTCCCGCGGACGCAGCCGTTTCCTATCCGTCTTGTCAAGTAACTGTGGGAGTGAACACCTGTGCGCACCTCCGCCAATATCGTTGAGGTGGCCGTGAACGACGCAGATGACGATGCAGACGAGGAAGAGCCTCGAGCATTGCCGACGACGACAGAACCACACAACGTGCTGCGCTTGCTCCGCAACAAGGTCGAATGCAGCGGTGGCGACCAATGGCTCATGCGATCTGTTGAGCAACTGGAAAACGCCTCTCTCAGACCGAACGCGAAACAGGCGAGCATGACGCGGTTTTTTGATCCCCGGTGATGAATTTTTTTCTATGCGAAGTCTTGTGCCTTTACTACGGTAGCTCTCTCGTGCAGTGGAGCTTTTCCTGGCAGTACCGGCTTTTCTTTTACAGTTAACAGGGCAAACATTTTCAATGTTTTGCTGAACTCGAAATACCACTTATCTCGAAGTCAGTGGCGATGCGCATGCTCAGATGTGTCCCGTTTCCAACTGTAGATGTCGCTCGTGCAGTTCCAAGCACGACGCTCCGGCGTTATAGATATGAGAGTTGACCACTGTACATATTATCCTGGGCTTGTTACGCAGCGCCACTCATGGCTAAGGCCGCGTGTGTTGAACACACTTTCTTTCCAGGAGGCGTCACGTAGAACGTGAACTTAGATGAAATGGCTGCTGTCCAATAAGCCCTCGCATGCTACCTAAGGCTCTAATTCTGCCGCAACGAGGCCCAAGCTATGAAATAACGAAAGGGAAGGGGTCAACGGCTCGTTCTTTATCTGTTAGAAACAAGTTAATGAGCAAAGAGACAATGAAGCCTAGGAAAGCATAGGGGAAGTTACTTGTGGTATTGTAATTGTGGAGAAAGTAGAAAGGAATTAAAGCGGACGAAAAGACAAACCTGCCTTCGGTGGGAACCGAATCCACGACCCTAGGATGTCGCGTGCGATGCTCTACCAACTCAGCTACGAATTCGGTCGTCCCTAATCAGAAACTAATCAGTAATCTGAAACTTATAGCAATATAGTTTGCCGTCACTCGCGCAGCATAGAGCAAAGATCCCGCGCCTTCTGCCTATTATATTTTCACTGACTCGCAGGAAGCCTACACTGCCTGCGTTCAGGGGGAGTCAAATATGCCATTGTCAAGGCGACGCGGACTGTGGTCCGTCGCCTACGAGAGGAAGGCTACACTATAATTGTGAAGTGGACTCCTGCGTATGAAAGAATGACTGGAAACGAAAGGCAGACCAGGCTGCGCACACAGCATCCTTTTCCGCACCTTTGCCTGGATCCAGTATCGTTTCCACCTCGTCGGCCGCCGTCACCTCTGCACACCCGCAATCGCCCGTCATGGCCAAGGCCGAGAAGTAGCTCCGCGCCTATTACTCTCCTTGCAAAGCTCTCAGGCACATGGTCATTTCTGAGAATATATATCGCAAACTCCCCAGAACATTCACAAGTGCAGAAGCGGTCTCTCTTCGTCGAGCACAGACCGGCCAGCTTCTGTCCCCAACAAGGTTGCACATCATAAAACCGCAATCATACCCGAGCTTTCAATGTCCTGGATGCCCAGCCAGACTTAGGGCCGAACACCTCCTGTGTAGTTGTCCTACTTTTGACGCGATCCGAGAGTGGATAGTTTTTTTTCCCCTGGGCACGACCCGACGTGGTACCATTCAGGAGTGGACCGATCGGCAATAGCACCCCGGGACAAAGGAAGCAATTCGGCTTTAGCGAGCTCTCCTGGACTTTTTCAGAGAAAAAGAAGGACCGGGTCACCATCTTTCGGAGCTGACATCGGGGCCACTCTTCTTTACAAGGATGAGAACCCGGGTCCTCCTCCCAAACACCCATAGAGCACCCATTTTCTGCCACGAGGTTTAACCTCTTAAATGCAGAAATAAAGACGTTTCAAAAAAGACGTAACTTAAATTTCTCAGAACGACAGATTGTTTGGATGGTTGGTCTGATATATTTACTTCGTCAAATACGTGCTAAAGCAAACACACAAGAAATGAACACATATAGGCAATGGCGAGTGCCAGTATATTGTGTTTCGAACAGTGGTTCTAACTGCGTTACGATCTAACGCAATGCTTATATTCGTTCAAGTTCTCGGGTGATGACGCATAATATTGTGCATCACTTCACTGACTAAACAACAAAACACTGTACCTCAGGACGGGTAAGAAGTGCCATAGCAATGCTTAGTTTTCTCTTCATTCCACCAGAAAGTTGGCGAGGGAAAGCATTCGCTTTATCAGAAAGGCGCACGGATTTTAGCACCAGTTCTGTGGTATTAAGCAAGTCGCTGGACTTCACTCCTTTAATCTGAAACAGGAAGTTTAGCGAGATAAGTTATGTGCAAGGTTTAGTGATCGGATGCACGGAGCGTATGCACTGCATTTCAACATGTAAACATGCGCATAGTAGTGTTCAATTGTAACTCCGAACACCATCTAAGGATGTCGTGCGCCTGCGTGCATCTTTGAGTCATGTTCACGTGCAATGTTTGTCCATAGTTACTTGGAGACGGCTGTACTGCTGGTTAATTGCTGCAAAGCAGTTTGGGAGGCGATAAATCTTAAGCCCTTGGTCACCTTGTCAATGCCACAGGTATCAGGACAGATTGCAAGAAATTTCGCGCAGTGATTTATTTCCCTATCTCGCGGTCTTTACGTTATTCCGCAGTTTCATTGCCCTATGCGAGTATTTTCGACCCTTTTGTATTGACGTAATCCGCTGGCTGATGACAATGCCTTCCATATGTGGTTTCAGAGACCATCATAGTCGCGTACAACACTTGGGATAGCGTGACATACCTATGCAAATCCGCAAGCCAGGGCACTGCTTTTTTTATCCGCTGTAATTTGCCACTTCACCGCCAACCCACATTATCTTTCGAGACCGCGTCATTCCGTGAGTTCTGCGTCAGAGATGCTGTGACAGTTATGTAAGTTCTCGTGTTCACACGGCTCGCGAGATCGCCAGGGATCCTCCCTAAGTCTCTCAAACTGCCCTAGAAGACCCATTGCGGCTGTCATCGCACTCCAGCTTATGTTGTTCTCCGAAATGACATGTTCTCCTCTAGGTGGATCGCCGCCATATTGACATAAGACCGAATCATTCGAGTCGTCTCTCTATATAGAGCGTTTTAACCGGGCGAGGAGGACTGGTCCGGTAAACCAATGCGCGCGCGCCTTCCTCCTCTCCTGGGGTGTCAGAGACGGTTTGGTTCGGAGCGCGCGCGCTATTGCTTGGATTTGTTGAGCTGTCTAGCAGTTTCTACGTGTGGTAGGCTAACATCGTGTTTCTTGTCTCTTTTATCGTGACATAACACAACGCAAGGTCGCCAGAAAGCCACTGTGTGGTTTCCATGGTTGTGCTAACACCTACAGGACAAGGAAACTCTCGCCCGAAGAATCGACGAGCATGACCAGACTCGGAGAGGTCGCGGCTGCATACACTTCAAGTAGTATCGTTTTCTTCTGGACGAAGAGCAACGGCATTCTTGAATTTTAAATCTGAAATGTTTTCTACGCATAGATGTTCTCGGGAATATCGGATCCCTTAATTTTGGAAGAACATAGCACTAAATAAAAGCTCGGCAGCTATACCGCGATATCAATGTTTTCTGATGGAATTGGTAGTCCTCGAGCAGCCAAGGTGTTTCAGTGCGCTCAGAAACGCAGCGATAATCTTAAATACCATACTGAACGGTTTTCTCAGACCGCAGGCGAAACGCGTGGGCGCTTCGTTCAACGCATGCATTGACGTCATAGGCTCCCCGCCATCAGAAATACGCACCTGGTGCAAGAAAAATGATAGTGGAGTGGTCATCTGACCATGCAGTGAGCCATCCCAGCTTTTCTGATCTTTACAGCGAAGGTTTCGGCGCTAAACTATCGCCTTTTTGCTTTGTGCCCGCCTGCCCGGGTAGGCAGTGCGGAAGGTAATCACATCAAAAACACAGTCTGGCCTCCTTGGGAGTCCGATAAAAACTTTGAAATTCATTTTCAGGACAACTGAACGACTTTCCACCAATGTACGCCTAGCCAGGTGGTTGCACTACAGGGAGAATATTACTGAAAATTTCATTGATACCAGTTTGCACGCAAAATTTGCCGGAGTTGCCATTGTTGACTGCTGAGATGTCCCTACTACGCGCAAAGGGGGGAGGCGGTTCCACACACTACACAACACTTCTTAACTACCACGTCTACTGTACCACGTCTAACAAAACACCACAACCAACCTCGCTCACCCTCCTTTGGCCATACATCTCAACAACAACCCCATAACGGATTCGTGCTGGGGCCGGGAAGAAAGGAGGCAACAGGCTTAAGTTAACAAGACATGTAATTTAATGAACCAACGCGATTGCAATACACAACTGACAATTAATAACTAGCACAGTAACAAACGTAACATGGCTATAAAAGAGCAAAGTAAACCGACATTCCCAACCAGCAATGAACATGGCTAATATACTAATCAATAAACTATCGCCAAAGTAAAAGTACAAAGCGGTTAACACATTCGGGCGTAATGTCTCAAAGGCGCTTGCTGGCGCAACGAAAGGAGGCTTATCTGCATGGGTCCCCTCGGAGCGTAGGTCTCGTCGCTGGCGTGTGGACTGGTGCTCGAGAAGCTCGGACGTAGATCTCGAAGAAGCCTTAGCTCACGGAGCACCCCCGATCATTGCCGGCGACATCACGCTCCCGTACTGGCTACACCATCGCTCCAAGGATGTAGAGCCGAACGGAAAGGCTCACACAAAGATCACAAACGAGGCTTGCTACTTTTTCGACCGGAACATCACGGAATGCCGCCGCGTCTTTTCACGTCTCCCGAATCTCTCCGAACTCTTTTCGTTACCTGCCCCGAGACGAGTTTCTCTCTTTTACAACCCGGCCTCGCCAGGGCGCCTACCCAATCGTTGTTTAGGGCCACCTCGTCAGTAGAAAACTCACCACTCCAATCCGCCGTGCGACCGCCGTTCGAGACCCGCCTCTATAGCACAATACAGTACAGGTTCCTCTCCCAAAACATGGAAAGCAAAATATAAAACAAAACTCGACATGAAGAGAGGGCGTCGGACAGCCTAACCAGCGGCACATGTCCACGGATTTCCGCACGCGCGTTAGCTATCACTGCCCCCAATCTGACACACTCCAGGTGCCAGCAATCGCCCAGGCGTCGCCGTCACTCCCGAGTTCGAACATGCCAACCCGTTGCGTGCACCCCTCTTCGACAGCAACCGTGTTTCGGCAACGCGGCGACAGGAGCCCCCGCGGCGGGATTTATGACCCGGCGACCTTCGGACAAGATGTCGCCGGCCTGTACCGAGAAACCGCGCAGGCATCGGATGCGACTCCCTGGCGCCTCGTTATTGCCCGTAGTTCTGGTGGTGCACTGTTGTCTGCGTAGGACCACGCAAACAAGGGCATTAAGCATTTCCGGGCGAACTCCTTCAAGTGGCCGGTGTGCGAGAGGAGCGGTCAACACGTGTGTGCGGTTCATCGCGACCTGACAGCTTCCAGATGGGTGTACGCGCACGCATCCTTTCGGCCATAACGAACGCGGGGAGAGCGCGAAGTTGATGCTCAATGTACACACGCATATGGGGCCTCCGCGCAAGCGTCGCCTCTGCTGTCATTGCGCGGTTTCCGCGAACGCATTGCATACGGCAAGAGCTTCGGTGATTCCCCTGACCGCCGCAGCGGCCGGAAAACGGGAAACCGATGCCCCAAATGTCCGTTCCCCGCGTTCTCCTCTCTCGCCCCACCGACGCCTCTAGGGGCGTCACAATCCCCACTTCTTACAAGAGAATTTGCCTGGAGGGCAAATTCGAACGTAATATACGGGGCGCAACGCGTATCGAACGCCGCAGCGACATCCGGGACATTGCTACAGCTATACGTACACAGCATATACACACTAAAAAAAACACTCGCAGAACCGTTAGCGTTAAGCCGAAAATGGTCAATATTCATGCGTCCAACATCGGAGATGTCCACTGCAGTTCTTACACCATTAACACACGCGCACAACACATTCGAAGCACTCAGTCACTGAAGACTTCCCTGAAGGGCGTAGATGAGGTCGCGCGCACTGATTACACCTGCACATCCACTGGGCGGTGTCGGGCACTGCTTACTGTCCATCACTACACGAACACAACGCACACTTCACTCGCGCAGTCTACTCTTGGCATACGCGATATCAGTACACACACATAACATACACTGGCCTATAAAACAATACTATCGCGCTTACACCTAGGACTATGAGAGCCTTTCGCTTGTCTCTCGCTGAACGACAAAAGCCCGAATGGTGGAGGAATAGCGAACCGGCGGGTATCAACATCGTACTACAAACATGATCTCTTATTCGACCGCGCATTTTCCCACTGTCGGAGCGGGGTAAAGGGAGTCCCTGTCGTTACCAGAATGCTCAAAAGGGCCGACATCGCAGTGCATCCGACACTATTCTTACAACGCTCCTAACGTGCCCCCTAACGAGGCACGGCACTTTCGTGCAGGGAACCGCCGTGACCGTTTCGCTTTTCGGACATCCTCATCGCTCCTCGCCTCTTCCGATACGGCAGCCCTCCCTGCTTCCTATCGAGGCACGACACATTTTATGTAGGGAGGACGCCGTATACGTTCCGCTATCTCCAGTCATCTCTCATTGCCAACCGTCCCGCAGCCCTCACATCACATCGGCTTAACTCGACCGACGGCTTCGCACCGTTCGCCTATGCCCTATCTCTTGCTGTATTTGTTCTCAGAAAACCTAACCCTTTACCACTTCCTCTCCGACAAATGACGAGATCATGTCGGCCGTACACCATCCCTCCACCACCACAGGGAGCCAAATGCACACGTCTAACGCAACTGGCTCATTTCACCAAACACAGATGCCGCGTGCCACACAAGCAGAAGAGAAACAGTCTAGCAAACTACATGCCTCACACTCAAAACAAAAATCTGAAACGGCAAGCACATCGATGTAAGGCTGACACGAACGAAAAGGAAAACAAACCAAAACAATGCAATATGAGAAATAATGAGCGACAAAACATACAAATAACACGGCGGGCACACATGACGCAAACTTAGCCGATAACCCAGAGAGGCGGCGTTTCTTGACAGAATTGTGCCCATTGTCCCGTCTAGTTACTGCTACTCACCAAGCTCGACATAAAATAATAACTGCTACAAAGTAAACAAAACTTAAAACTTCAAACTCACGAGCCATTTAACACAAACGCGCACGGTACTACATCATGGACAACCTATATACACTCCTACAGCGCAAGGCTACGCGGCAACTGCGGGCGACATCCTGAACATCCCTTGTCTGTCCTGACAATCTAAGACCTCCTTAATTCGCACCCGATGGGGCCTCGGTCCCGGCGGCTTTCGGACACGCCAAAGACCACGGGAAGTGCAAGCCATTTGGGGTTCACAACTGCCACGTTTCATGCGGCACCTCGGCCGCTTTCCGTCAACCCGGTGAAAAGCCAACCTGAAACGCGTGGGGAAGAGCGATCTTTTAAACTTTACGTTCCTCGTCGCACGGCACCCGCTTTGTTTCTGACGCGTGAATGACTTTCTTGCACTGCGCCTTTTCCGCCGTTCGTTCCCTATGAGGGTACACATTTTGATATTCGTCTCTTTTACTGACACCAACGGATCGCCGGATTCCCGAAGTACAAACGGGCTCTCCTCTGTCACCTCCCCAGGAATGCCGGAAACTAACTCTTCCTCGCCAGGAGCTACCTCCGTGACCGACTTCGACTCGGTTTCACAAGGCCCCTCGCCCCTTTAGTTCTCTTCGCTACCTTCCTCCGTTGGGGTTGCCATTTGTGGGGTGTCGCAGCTCAAGGACGTTTCATCTCCGCTTTCTCTACCATACTCATTCGCCAACATCTCCTCTACCTGCCACTGCATCTCCGATACCTTTACCTCCTCACCGTCGGGCTCTTGAGCTACGTCTTCTCCACAAACGTCAACAACCGTTACCACCACCTGTTCCTCGCCTTGTTCCCCAACATAATCTGCCTCCGATATTTCCATGACATTTTGGGAGTCGGTGGGTTGACAGCTAACGGCCTCATTCCGCGGATCCCTACGGCGCCAGTTACACTCATGATCGATCTGACACAACTGACCATAGTCGTCACCTCTCTGAGAAGGTGGCACCGAACCTTGCTGTTCATCTTTGACGTCTCGCTCATGTTCGCGTAGTCCTAAACTCTTCTCTATCAAATTTTCGAGGCGATCAAGACGGTCCTGCAGCTCGTGTTCCTCAAAATTGTCACTGGCGTAGTGCACTGAATCTGCGCACGATCGCATGCATTTCTCGATCCGCTCTTCCCTCGCGGCTACCTCTACGGCCTCATCAAATGTCTGAGGGTCGCGAGAGAGGACGAACCTTCTAACTGGGTCGCTCAAACCTGCGAGGAACTGGCACAGCAACTGTTCTGATAAGACCTCCCGGCGCAGTTGGGTCTTCACTGGGTCCTCACCAACGACAGTCGTCAACGTTGCCGTCCCGAGTATACGCAGACGCTCCGCGAATGACCGCACCTCCTCTCCAGGGTTCTGTCTCGCATTTATAAATCTGTCAAGCCTTGCGCTGACCGGTTCAGTATCGAACCGCCTGAGAGCCAAACTCTTGAAATCGTGGTATGCAGTTGCGCAGGCGACATCTACATCCTGCCACGCGAAAGCATGTGCGGAGCCTATCATTTTGCATCGTGTAATGCAAATCAAGTTGTTATCTTGCCATCCTCCTAATCGGCCAGCCTCCTCTAAAATTTTGAGGAAAACCTGAATATCTATGCCCGTAGGATCACCCGTAAACACTGGAACCATGTCTAGCCACATCAGCGAGTCCACTCCCAGCGCCCCTCCGTGGGCCATCTGCGTATTCTGTTCACTCACCTTGTTGCCTCTCCTTCCCTGACACGAGGGTAAAAGCTCGCACCACAACCCCAGCAGGAATCCCACCGCTGTGCCACCATATGAGATGTCCCTACTACGCGCAAAGGGGGGAGGCGGTTCCACACTACACAACACTTCTTAACTACCACGTCTACTGTACAATGTCTAACAAAACACCACAACCAACCTCGCTCACCCTCCTTTGGCCATACATCTCAACAACAACCCCAAAACGGATTTGTGCTGGGGCCGGGAAGAAAGGAGGCTACAGGCTTAAGTTAACAAGACATGTAATTTAATGAACCAACGCGATCGCAATACACAACTGACAATTAATAACTAGCACAGTAACAAACGTAACATGGCTATAAAAGAGCAAAGTAAACCGACATTCCAAACCAGCAATGAACATGGCTAATATACTAATCAATAAACTAACGCCAAAGTAAAAGTACAAAGCGGTTAACACATTCGGGCGTAATGTCTCAAAGGCGCTTGCTGGCGCAACGAAAGGAGGCTTATCTGCATGGGTCCCCTCGGCGCGTAGGTCTCGTCGCCAGCGTGTGGACTGGTGCTCGGGAAGCTCGGACGTAGATCTCGAAGAAGCCTTAGCTCACGGAGCACCCCCGATCATTGCCGGCGACATCACGCTCCCGCACTGGCTACACCATCGCTCCAAGGATGTAGAGCCGAACGGAAAGGCTCACACGAAGATCACAAGCGCGGCTTGCTACTTTTTCGACCGGAACATCACGGAATGTTGTTGTTGGCGGCTTGAGAAGAAAAGACGCTTATTTCTGCAGCCCTTGAGGGAGCACGGCTAAGCCGCCGCGTCTTTTCACGTCTCCCGAATCTCTCCGAACTCTTTTCGTCACCTGCCCCGAGACGAGTTTCTCTCTTTTACAACCCCGCCTCGCCAGGGCGCCTACCCAATCGTTGTTTAGGGCCACCTCGTCAGTAGAAATATCACGAGTCCAATCCGCCGTGCGACCGCCGTTCGAGACCCGCCTCTACAGCACAATACAGTACAGGTTCGTCTCCCAAAACATGGAAAGCAAAATATAAAACAAAACTCGACATGAAGAGAGGGCGTCGGACAGCCTAACCAGGGGCACATGTCCACGGATTTCCGCACGCGCATTAGCTATATTACTGCCCCCAATCTGACACACTCCAGGTGCCAGCAATCGCCCAGGCGTCGCCGCCACTCCCGAGTTCGAACTTGCCAACCCGTTGCGTGCACCCCTCTTCGACAGCAACCGTGTTTCGGCAACGCGGCGACAGGAGCCCCCGCTGCGGGATTTATGACCCGGCGACCTTCGGACAAGATGTCGCCGGCCTGTACCGAGAAACCGCGTGCCCCGCCACGGTGGTCTAGTGGCTAAGGTACTAGGCTGCTGATCCGAGGGTCGCGGGATCGAATCCCGGCCGCGGCGGCTGCATTTCGATGGAGGCGAAATGTTGAGGCCCGTGTGCTGTGCGATGTCAGTGCACGTTAAAGAACCCCAGGTGGTCGAAATTTCCGGAGCCCTCCACTACGGCGTCTCTCATAATCAGAACTGGTTTTGGGACGTAAAACCCCACAAAACAACAACAACAACAACAAGAAACCGCGCAGGCATCGGATGCGACTTTCTGGCGCCTCGTTATTGCCCGTAGTTCTGGTGGTGCACTGTTGTCTGCGTGTGACCGCGCAAACAAGGGCATTAAGCATTTCCGGGCGAACTCCTTCAAGTGGCCGGTGTGCGAGAGGAGCGGTCAACACGTGTGTGCGGTTCATCGCGACCTGACAGCTTCCAGATGGGTGTACGCGCACGCATCCTCTCGGCCATAACGAACGCCGGGAGAGCGCGAAGTTGATGCTCAATGTACACACGCATGTGGGGCCCCCGCGCAAGCGTCGCCTCTGCTGTCATTGCGCGGTTTCCGCGAACACATTGCATACGGCAAGAGCTCCGGTGATTCCCCTGACCGCCGCAGCGGCCGAAAAACGGGAAACCGATGCCCCAAATGTCCGTTCCCCGCGCTCTCCTCTCTCGCTCAACCGACGCCTCTAGGGGCGTCACACTGCCATTATATACTGGCTACATTACAAGGAGAATATGTACTGAAAATTTCATTGCGATCAGTTAACAAAGAAAATTCGCCGGAGTTGCCACTGAAAGGTACTTGCAACGGTCCTTGAAGATAACCAGCAAATGCTTCCAAACAGGAGTCAAGGCACGACAGACCTGTGCCAAGTGCAGTGTAGGTGCACCGACCAAGGGAATATGCCGATTTGCTTCAAATATACATTGAATATGCCTGCTCTTGTCTAAAGTGACGTATGACCTAATGAGAACGAAGTACGTCCGAAGGAACGGGAAAGGAATTGGCTAGTTTTATAACTGCAAGATCCTGCTCAGTAATTTCATATTGTTCATCCTGCATATTGTTCATCCTGTTCATTCACATGCAGAAACAATTCTGCATGTTTCTGCATGTTTCAACGGTCATCTTATTGCGTTTTGCAACGTTAATGTCAGGCCGCAGTGTTTTGTACGTCCTCCATTCCAAATAAAAGCGCTTGCGTCACTGTCTCCTCTCCAAGTGAGCCCACTGCGACAAGCGATTCACCTACGCACATTGCTCTTTCCAAAACAACGGGCAGGCCTGTGTAACGCAAGCGTGTGGGCGAGTACTTTAAAGAAATCGCGTCTTGAGCGCGGCCACGTTGGGACGTGGCTACATGTCCTGTAGCACCACATTTCTTCTTCGATTCTGGCGGCGCATAACAGAAAATTGGCGATGAAATTTAATGGAAGACAGTAAACGAAACTGTTCGTAATTTTGACGCGCTTTAAGTATTTCTTTGTTGTTCTTTATCGCCCTCTCTGTAGTTTTGAGCGTCGTGGTCAAAAGGAAATGAGACGAAAAGCGCGCCCAAAGTGCCGTAACTGGGTTTACATACGATATAGTCCCAAATATCTGGGATAACTCATACCTGAGCAGTCGGCTTCTACGATGTAGCTGAATTGAAATATCCGTAAATGTGTGGGATGTAGGACGTAGAAACTTTATTTCTAGTAAATAGTGACATTAACGGACAAATGTCCGTTACACGTCCGTTAACGGGTATGATCACATTTTAGCTGAAGTATTTTACCTGTATATATGATTAGCGCTTTTCACCAAATTAAACATAATCAAAGCAGCTGATGTGTATGACTTTCGTTTGCTGTATTTATACTTACGTTCCTCGAACAAATTCCCTTCACTTTTAAAAACACTGCCACGGCTACAAAGGTAGCTATAAGTGACCCGCGCACCTGTGGTCATGATAAATGGGTTTTTCCGAAAACGAGTACTAACTCCCTAACGATATTACTAGTAAACGACACTCATTCACTTCTTATTCAATATAAAAACCAGGTATTAATGTTCAGGGCTTAGCACCGAAGACAATGCGGCAGTATTCTTGTTTTTAATGATACCATGACGCGAATTTGTGAAAAGAAGTGAACGGCTCTGCTAAACTGTTACTAATCTGTTCTTCTTTTTCTTGGCATATTTTTTGCATTTATTCTACTGTTCATTACACGCAAACTTGTGCTGTTTCAGTGCCTTTTACTGTTCTATAACTCAGTATATTGACTACTGCTACACATTCATCCCAATGTGCTTTGATGTATACTTTGCTTTATTTTTCTGTACGCTGTTTACCGTGATGTGTACAGTGCTTCCAAAAGACCTTCAGGCAATTCCAAGCTCTTTCCAACAGCTCTTTGCGTGTAAATTCTTGAAAACAAAGACTTGATTGATTGATTTATTTGATTGGCATTCTATTAGAACGCTTTTTACCGAAGTTACTACTCTAGGCAAGCATTTTATTGTGTGCGATTGCTTTTACATAGAAATATATTTTGACGGCAGTGCACTTACCCCGCCGTAGTATGTCAGATGCTCTGAAACAGTCAGATCCTCAAAATGTGCGTCACATTGAGGACAAAAACCCATACTGCCGAAGCCTGCAGTCCTTATATTTCTACCAGAAACCAGCACTGATCCGCTGGTTGGTTCAATCAAACCTGAAAACGAACAAAACAATGCCTCAATACAGCACTTCCTCCGTAGTGGCGAGGTATGCGTAACGCTTAAAATTGAGGACGCAATATAGAGCAATGTAAATGGCTGCATTTCATCTTGAGGATCCTAATTCGTTAAAAAATTACAGATTATTTTTTTCAAAATTTTGCTGCGACATTGTTACTAGGAACCCCACATATTAATCAGTTAGTTGCAAGATACTAAGAAGACACGTTCTAAGTGTGAAATAAATGTATGTATATTATAGTATATCATTTAACTCTGAAAGCAAAGGAGAGACGTAAATGAATGCACGTATATTTCGTAAAATAAGACTGAATGCCAGAGCATAATGAGAAGGGGCGTATTGTAATGGCTTACCTTTCTAACTATCTAATCCCTTAAACCAAAGAGATGACAAGGTATTCATGTAACATATACCGACGATGATCGCATATGTAATTTGAGACAGCTGACAACATTACGTGAGGTTGTTGAGGCAAACAAAATGAAAAGTAAAGAAAGGGCGAAAGAGGTCTATCGCGTGATGTGGTCTAACAATGCCACTGCAAGGCGATGTCATCGTCGTGTTTTACACTTGGCACATACCAGTGTAGGGATTGTAGGGTATAAATATACAGTTTGCAAGACTGCGGTGTGTCTTTGTAATACTGCGGTGTGTCAAACTTGCAATACTGTGGTGTCTTGTGGCTACGGACTGAGTGCCTTCTCTTGTTGATCGCTAGCCTTGTCGCACTACTCAAAGGGCGGTAGTGCAGGATCTCTATGTTCTTTGTCTGACTAGCACAGCATCGTTATTAATATGTATTGTGTCATCGTTTATAACAATTCAAGTGTTTCTCCAGCAGTTGAGATCTTACGGTCATTTTCTGAAAGTATAATTCAGTGTGCACACCATCACTAATTTCTAAGTCGATCGACCGGAGGACGTCTTATGGACACTACCACTAAAGAAATCTAGTTCCGCTTATCTATGGACGCTAAGATGTCTCCGAAATGTAGTGGTTGACGTTTTAGCAGGAGTGGCAAGGGACACATGAGAAAGTTTACTTTTCAGTCATTTTTTTACTTAATGGTTTCCGGCACACAAAAGCACGAGCACTTACTGCTATGGGGCTCACGGATGGTAACAACGACAAGAACTATCCCTTGAAGTGTGTGTTTCGTGGGGTTCAGAGACACAAGAGATGCAAACGCCGCACACTCTCATAATGCTGTTTGCTGGACAATATGTAACGATAAAAGTTACCCATACTAGCACGGAATGTGCTATTGGACGGGAAACTTTCCATGACTTAAACAATATACCCTGCGTTCTAATATGTGAAAGGTCTTCGAGCTTTCGAAATCGCCGCGTCATGGCGCGGGCTTTTTGTGGAACTGTTTATGGACAAAACCTTAGCGAATTTCCGTCTCCATACACGTAAGATATTCAGTGTTGGGTTGGACCTCTCGAACACCGCAGTGGCGCGGACCGTGCCATTTGATGAAGGAAATTTACCTGTCTGCCGTTTATTTGTCCAAAGACATTCCAGAGGCAGATAAGGGGAGGGAAGTCAGAAAACACGATGAACAAAAATAGAAGTGAATGCGCAGCAAAGCATGCACAATGTCAAATCTTTCACTTTGTCATGTAGGTCGATTCATTAGCTTTTCGACACCGAGAGCATCAAAGACTAGTGTCCTTAGATATCCCTCTAAAAGCTTTCGTGAAACTCCTGCACGACATCCTTTCGCGTATTTTATTAATGTCTTTCCTAGGAGCCAATTTAACAAAATAGGGCTCACTTCGTGGAAGAACCAGGCCTCAAGTTTCAGAGTGGCGCCAAAAAAGAACAAAGATAAACGACGCGTGCGGAAGAGGCTCCCATGGTCATGCAGCAGCTGGCCGTAAGTATAGATGGGGGGAGATTCTAGAATGTACCCGCAAGATCATGGAACACGGGGGTGAGTCATCCTACCACGGCGGGTTAGCGCGTGAGTCAGACGGAGAGAGAGAGAGAGGACGAGGAGAGTGCGTACAGACGCTATCGCTACATGTGAGGGAGAACGAGGTGCAGCCCAAGAGGCGAATGCTCCGGTTACATCAAGAATATTCCCTTGGCTTTGTGCCTGCTTAGATCACGTGGCCCGCGCCGAATCTTCAAGAATGAATGCCGAGGGCAACGTAAAGAGTGGACCATGTGCTGTGAGCAGCAGCCTTAGTCATTTGTGACTCAGCCAGAAGAAAAGTAAACGACGCTGCTCCTCGAGCCAGCAGAGGAGCCCGGCAGGCAAGCTTCATGATAAGGCACTTCGAGTGACTCTGCTGAATAGGACTCTTTTTGTGTTGCCTTCTTTGCTTTAGTGCATGAGCTTATACGTTTGTTGTTGGTTTCGGGAAATGTTCTAACCCTTGTGTGTTTGTATTTTGAAGACCTGTGTTCATGCACGTTTACGTGTAACTGGCTATTTCAGGAAGAATATATTTGCTTTCTTGGTCACCCTTGGCTCTGTGTCAGTCTTTGAACCACTGCTGGCGTTTTGCTAGAGCGGCGAAGGGGCCTACACTTTATTGTACAAGCATTCGTAGGATCATTTTCGGGAAACTCAGACGTCGGTTCGTGGAATCTTTTCCAGTGATTCCGTCCTGTGTCTCAGAACTCGGGATCGGCGACACCAACAATAAACAAAACGCTGCAAAGGGATTGAAAATTGGCAGCGCTTCTGTGATTGTTCTTTGTGTCCACATCTTTTGTGTGCGTTGAAATAAGCATTTAAGAGGAATGAACAAAGCGTTTCACATGAACAGATGGGCTCTTCTAAGAAGTGCCTTTACTATTAAGTATAAGTGCAATCAGTCAGCAAGGTTAACTGATTCTAGCTCAAACGACGGGGGCGTCTGTGCGACCACGGCGTTGGGCCGGTATCTCGCACTGCGAACTCAGGTAAAAAAAGCCGCGAGCAACGTTAAATTTCACAAGCTAAAAATTATGCGCAGCTTGCATTAGTGGCGCAAAGCTGGCGTAGGAGGGGAGCTCGCGGCCGATCTGGTTTCTCCTGGGTCCTACCAATTAGAGACATCATTTTTCACGTAATTAGCTGTTACACTGGGCAGCTTCGCAATTGTGGTGCGAAGATTGGTGTCCCTCCCCTACTCTATCCTCTTCTCCTCACACGCATTTCCTTTGGTGCCCCCTTTCTATGGTGCAGTTTGCATAGTTATGCTATCTGATGTTACACCATGCCCACTCCTTTTCACCAGCACTTGTCTTTCCCACAATCTAGCTACGCTATACTAAGCATGGCTGTGCTATGGTAACAGCTGCCTGATATAAACCCATTTTCTGTGGTGCACAAAGGAGGGCATACAAGTGTAGGCCATGCTCTATGCCCTGTCTCCCCTCTGTCCCTTTCTCCTCGCCCTCACATCACTCCTTCTCATTTGCCCTTCCCACCACCTGCTATACCGTACCATGGGCGGCTGTACTAGGAACGACTATTTGCTGCTGCACAATGTAGTGCGTACAGATTCCGCGCATTTCAAATGTTATTATCATGATGCTAATTTTTTGTCATATTATTACACTGAATGTGAGGTATGAAGAGCTCCGCTCTTAAAATTTGCATGTGTTATAACCTAAGGGCCGGTACGTTGCCTTTTATTGCCAGTAGTATCCATACATATACAACTTGACTCGGGAAATATATGCAATGTACTGGCAGTTATGGTTGTCGGTGACAAGGACTAATGAATTTTTATGTCCACTAGCAGCCCCCACATAAGAGCGGCTCTTCATTGTGAGAAACGGGGAGGGCTCTAGAAAATAAAATGGTGTCACGAGACCCGAGTGACTGGTAAGAAATGTGCGTTATCCCGAGAATTCATATTTAGCAAGCAGGCCTGAGCGATGGCAAATACGCTTTCGCGTATCATTCTCGAATATCATTCACGTTGCATAACAAAGCTAAGAGCAAACGCATGCTCATTTTTACGAAAGAAAGGCGCACCTGATGTTGCGAAAGATATCTTAGTGAGCGACCGAAACATAGTATCGAGGCATTTTTGAGGACGCCAGGGGCGGTTACTGAGTAAGCTCACAGCTCTGATATCAGGCGGATTTAGCGGCAATCACGAGCCATTGCCCACCGTTAGTCCGGATGCCACAACCGCCGTTCGGAAAAGTACTCTTTTTAGGCTAAAACTGCAAAACAGCACAAACATTTCCGTCATATAAGCAGATTTTAAATCTACGAGTATCATACTAGCAGAATTCTAGCCTTGCAGTGTAAGTAATTGATGGCACCTTTTCATTTAGCAACTCTTCCGTACGAGCTATGCGCAAGCCCACACGAATTATTGCGCTATTTAACCTGAATAAATGTCCAGCATCAGACAAATATCTGCCTAGGAAAGAAGACACGGTCACCTGTGAGAATATTCATCAGGGTCGTTTTACCCGCTCCGTTGTGTCCCAAAAGAACAGTCACTTGAGACTTGTAGGTCCTCATATTTACCTTCTTCAGAGCAACAGTGCCAGGGTATACCTAGCGCGCATAATAGGTCAATAAATTAGGTTTCTGCCAACTCGTGTAATCAGTATCGGTAGGTCGTTTTATAACACTTCTTTTCAAGAATGAAAATTTTTGACGTACCTCTTAAAGAACACTGTAAAGTACATGACAATCATGGGAAAACTGCCCAAAGGACGACACACAAGAGACAGGACACCACCGTCACGAACTAACGACTGATTCTATTGTCCTGCCTATTTCCTTGGGTGGCACATACATGAAAATGGCGATTATTCAACATGCTTTTTTTTCTCGCTTATGCCAACAACTTTGTGTAGAAACGTCACTTATAATGGCGTAGAGGCACTGGGGAAACAGGGGAGCTTTCAGCTTTTGTTCTTTGTAATTCAAATATGCGCGTTAATGCTCATGCACAAAGTGCGGACGCATTCTTCAAGCCCATCGCACAAGCCAGACTTTCTCCTGTCATAACGAAGGCACACGGTCCGATTGAAGTTGAGTTGAAAATCTGCTGCGCAACAACTACCACAGTACCTCAGCAAGTACAAAAATTTAATTGGTTTGCACGAAAATTATGAGTGCGACACATTGTAATTCGCGCAACAGGAGAAAGAAAGAAATGGGCGAGAGGCAGTGACATAGCCATTTGCTAAATATGTACAATTGCCTCGCCTGCCCTGTGCGAAAATTGAAGGCGAGGGGAAATTAAATTACCTCTGCAATGTTGCTGCACAGAATTCTTCCTTCATGTAATGGTGTGGCTGCACCACCAATGCAGCACATCAGTTCAGCACTCTTTCTCTGGGCCAACTAAAATTATGGCGGTTATGAATTATATGTAACCGTCGGTAAAAGTGGGGTCTTGGCGGATAACTGCATCATTTCGAGGAGCTCCAAAGCACTCGATCTACATATAGCGTCAAGCAAATGTGTAGAAAGAATGAGCTGCCGGTAGATCATACGAGGTGCGAAAATTTACACAAGCCATTTGATAGGCGAGTGTGCACGGGACTCGTAAATTTTATTTAGAAGAAATGAAGCTTTTTACAAACTTAACTCAGATCTCTTTGAGCCTGGTGCACGCTGTTGGCAGAGTAATTGGTTTAGAACCTACTTTGGACGTAATGATCTCTAATTACCTTTCTTCTGTTGAATCGCATGAACAGCCGCAAGCGGTGCTGGGAACTTTACATTCCTCCACTACCGCGAGGTGCTCAGCAATTCCAGCGAAATGTATAGCCTCCTTTATTTTACTTAGTATATACTGCGCACATGTGGCCCAAGCCGGAAGGGTGACACTTGGTACATACAATGACAAATAAAACTCACAAAAGACAGACACAGTACTACAGAACCACAAAACAAAAAATATAAGTCACAGAAGGAAAGGAAGCACAGCAATACAAGGCTACTACATGGACTCATGTGTACAGTTTCTGTCCAGGATTGCTCAGCTTGATTACGCTCCTCGAATAGTAGGGTTCGGTAGGGAGAGGTAGCGTAGTTCAAGTTACGCCGCAACAGGGTCCAGGGACAGTGTCCTCGTCGTCTTCTTGAATCCAGGAAACTGGGTTGCCCATTACCCACTACTCATTGATTACCTACATTCCAATCACTTATAGTCCGAGGGTAAAAAACCGATATGTGATCGCTCTTGCAGAGCAAGAGGTTAGCACTTTTCCTCAGCGGTGGCATTACGTTCTGGCTGCTAACTGCTATAAATATAGCGTTCAGTGAAGAGATAAACTGTTGGTGAGAAGCTCTATCAGGAATGCCTCTGCATTGTTTTCTTGTAAGCCCGAGTAGTTCAGCTTGTTCCCCATATGTTCCGGCAGCGAGAAGGCGGGAGTTTTACTCTGAATGTAAATGGAATTTAAACCTGAGATCTCTCTCTGAAACTTCTCAAGGCGATAGATGTTAGTTTGTGTTTACGTACCACAACCTACGTACGCATATTCCAGCTGAGGCTTAAGTTAAAATGATCAGTTAATTGTGAAGAATAACAAAATCCGCGCACGTAACCTCCAGAGTTACCACCAGAAGACCCGGTGCTACAGGCGCCTGGTGGAAAAGCGACATGCTCCGTACGAGCGTGCGCTTACGCCGAAATATTCGCGCATTGCTGCCCAGTGCTGCGCAAGTGTTCAGTAATGTTACCAGAATGCTCAGGAACGGCGTTACATAACCTTGGGTCTTTTATGCTGGGAAACGTTAGCCAATTTTGCGTAACATTTAATAATTTCCCGCAATGCTGCTTCAGCATGTGTCAGCCCTTGTCAGCTTAAAAGACATCGGAAAATTATCATAGATGCTAGCGCTCATTTACCCACACGACTGCCACATGGCATCCGCAAGTGGTTACACATTCGGCGACGCCAGGATGAGTTTCGTGACATGAATGCATAAGGGTATTGTTCTCAGCTGATCTGTCAAGCTCAGTATATATGTCACAGCTGCAATGGTGTCGCACTGAAAGCGAATGCGTGCACGGGCTGGACGCATTTTCAAAATCAGCTTGTCGTGGTCATGTGCTAACCCTATTGCATACATAATCATTTTCGCGCGCTCGTTCATTCTGGCGAGGCGCCGCTGCAGAAGCGTATACTGCCAAAATACCGAAATAAAAAGCATCTGATGAGTCACGAGAGTCCTAGGGCTCCTGATATCGTCAGTGACCAAGCTTTCCAGACCAATTCGTAAATGTTCGCCACGTAGGGCGCCCTTTCCTTCACCTTGGCAGCGCTGAGGTGGAGAATGAGTTTGGAAAAAAGACTAAGCGTTTTCTGCGCATATAGCAGAGTTTACTGGTTAATGGTTACTTTCGCAACGAAGCGTGCTTTCTTGCTTTCATCAGGAAGCACTTACTAGGGGGAGCTCTATCCACGATATCGGAATTCCTGTCTCTGCCGCTGCTGTGCTTGTAGCGTATCGCCTTGGATAAATGCAACATGTTCAGCACGTGCTAAGGAAGCACCCCTGTGCCCACATCATTTCAAGCGTACACATTTCCTGAGGTAACATGGCTGCAATTAGCATGGGTATTATAATAGACGTGTCCTATGCCCTGCAGGGGACGTAGATGTGCTGATGGTGAAATTGTGTATACAGTAGGCTAAATAATTAAACAACAGGTGAACCTCTCCGTCCTGGCCTTCGAGTATTGCGAGTACATTTTCAGCGACGATGATTTGGCTTTTGAACTAGCAGAGCAAGGATACAAGGTTTGCTTTTGTAAGGTGGTCGACTTGGTTGAAAAATGCCTCTTAGTTTAGGTGTTGCTAAATGTGCCTGAGGACTTCCCTGAAACATCAGCAAATCGCTGTTTTTTCATTTGCTGGCTTGATAAAGTGGCAGTGACATTGACTGGGAAACAAGGGGCCATTAGCATCAGCGTAGGCCCCACTAAATGTTTGTGGAGGGAGGCTACACGCAGTAGTGGACGCCGCCAATTTTCCGCGAGCAAAACCTGTGGAGCGCGTACTGCCTGCGTTCCCACGGACGAAAATCGCTGCAGTCGTCTCGGAAGGTCCAGTGGCATTGTTTCGATGCTGCCACGACGACCGGGTTCGCTACTTTTCCTGGACCTCGAAGGCAGCCAGCATCGAACACTGGTTCAGTGAAGCACAGACAGGAAGTTCCAGAAGTCATTTTGTCGTGTGGTGTGTGTGTGTGTGGGTTTGTGCCGCTTCTCTTGTGTCAAAGGACTTGGGCGCAGAGACGAAGCTGGAGTGGAGCAGCAGTGCACAAGACACTGAGAGCTGCTGCCAGCATATGCGCAAGTGGATTTACGTCTGCCCGAACACGAGATGGCGCCAGCGCGTCGTGAAAAATACGGGACTACGCGTAGTGGAAAGAGTGCAGTTATTTGTGCTGTGGTAGTGTTTAGTGAGCCTCTTTGCCAGACTGCCCATTGGATCCCTTCTCGAGGAATCCCTTGTTGCAAACCAGGTCCCGTCACACTTTCCAAGGGAAAAGCAACCGAGATGGGGCGTGACCTTCTCTCTTCGAGGGCGAAGACGACACCAAAGGTGTGATTTAACACTATTTTACAGATCATTGTATAAAGTAATAGCGCAAACGCGCTCAAGCAGCTTCTTTAACCATTCACCAGGTAAATAAACATTTCTCTCTTCTAAATCATCATCGGTCTCCAAGTCCGCTCCATGCAACGGCCACCATTCCTTCCAGTCGGGATTTGGAACCCTATACCTGCAAGTGTGCAAACCAGGCAGACGGCAAGGATCCCACTCGTGCATCCCCAACAGGGTTTTTTTTTTTTTTTTTTTGCTGTTAATGTTCACAGGATCAAACAGAATAGAACCTTTTTCACTCCAGTGCTCTACACAGCGACCGTTTTGCATCCTGGATGACTAGCATTCAGCTTATTGAATCATTACTTATTTGTCATAGCCTAAGTAAGCGTGGACAACGTACGTTTGACTTAACAAGTCGTGGCTGAACTAGGGTTCGTCTACTGCTCTTAATAAGACTCGACTGAATTGTACTTGGCTTAATCAGGCCTCACGTAACTAGCTTTGGGAAGCTTAAATTCGCCTTACTATTTTATGAGTTAAACTGGCTTGGCATGATTATTCTAGTATTTCTTAACCAGCGGAGATTTGTGCGAGTTTTCCAGTTTCTTCAATAGCCTAAACAGCTTCGCCATTAAAGGAGTACCGACACGATTCTTATGCGGTGCAAAAGGGACCGTTTCGTGTTCTCGGCATGCGCGTTAACACTCTCCACGCACCGGAAGCAGGAAACATGTGTAAAATAGTTTAATTTGATTTCAGTGCTTTCGTTGGAAGCCGGCCTTATCGAAAGAGAATGACGTGTGAACGGAGTCGCCTAAAAATTCCCGAGGGTGTGTGCACGTCACTACGATACCGCCCTCTCGAAATCAAAACCGAAAGTGGGTGTTTAGGGTAGCCGCATTAAAAAGATATTGATTGCGTTGCGAGACACCACGACACTCTTCTTATGGTTCTCGAACACAATACTTTTATTTAGGCCAATCATAGGAAAATTTCTAATATTCGTGTCAGTGCTCCTCAAATTGAACTAGTGCATATTAGGGTGCATTCACACTTTAAACTAATCCACCCACCTCTCCGCAGCTGAATGCATCTTATTCCACATTAACGACCAGTCGATCTATGCAATCACTAATCAACCTCTACGTAGATTTGGGTTAAGCAGAACAAGGCAAATAAGCAATGGTAGTGGCGCATACGACGTCGTGTCACACGCGCAACATCGAAGACATGCAGCACACTGACAAAGTAGAGAGCACACCTCTGAGCCTTAATGTGGGCGATGAATCGAAACAAAGCTTCCGATGAAGGAAAAATTCAGTGATCGGGAGGTCACGCGAATGAACCCTGGCACGCAGCGAGCAGTCTACCGCAAATGTGTGCTGTCAACAGCCCCCGGCAATCGCGCAAGTTGCGCTTTCAGTGAGCCGCTCTGATAAGACGTTGATGCTCATGACGTAACGCGGTAGGAGGGGCACCTCCTTCAACACCGGCCGCGAGAGTTCTATGGGCCCTATGGCGGACACCAAACGCATGACGCGAAAGAGAGATTTTCCGGTCGCAATATCATCGCTTTCAGCAAATATGTGTCAAAATTCTTTGGGCTGTGAACTACAGAGGCGTTTTTTGAGTACACACACAGCCGTTTTCAAAACACAGCGCGAGGGGTGGTTCAGGGCCCTAGTAATTCAAGCGGCACCACCAGTTTAATTCTGTTAATTCGTACTTTTCGGCCCGTAAGTCTTTCATGCAGGGGTCCACCACGGCTTTACTAAGTCGCTATACGTCGCTGGCGCAAGGGATTGATGCAGTAAATTTTACATAAACTCTGACAAAGAAAGCAGGGGAAGTTGCACTAATGCGGTCGGGATCGCACCCACGATCGCTGAACCGCGACGAAAGGTGCCCGCCGCGCTACCGACAGAACTATCCCTGGCCATGTTAGAAGGGGCACGAACGCGCCTTATAACCTTTCATTCAACCTTTCTCCATTTCTCTCCCTCTCGTTGTATTCTCAAGTGGCTGGGGCCACGGCGCCACCTAGAATCGGTAGAGCGAAATATCGTCATAGCATGAAAGATCACCTATTGTTCGGCGTGGGTAGGGTGCCGAAGAAGATGCCGAAGACTGGCTTTTGAAGTCTTTCGAAGGTGCGGAAAACTGGCTGGATCGCTTTGAGCGCGTCGCCGGACTTAACGGCTGGGACGAATCCAGGAAGCTCCGTTACGTATATTTTGCGTTGCGAGACTTCGCGCGTACGTGGTTTGAAAACCACGAAGCTTCCTTGCTGACTTGGGGTGATTTCTGGCGGGAACTACTTGCAACGCACCCGAGCACAGACCGCAAACAAAAGGCAGAGGCTGCTCTTCAGGATGGCGAGCCAGTGGAACAACAAAAGCGTGGCCATGTACATTGAAGACATGTGCCAGCTCTTCCGCCGCGCCGACCCAAACATGGCAGAGAAGAAGTTACGGCACCTAATGCGCGGAGAGAAGGAAGAGCTCTATACAGGCCTTGTTCGTAACCAGCTATATTTAGAGATAAGTTAGCCACTCTTGTGGAGAAGTTTATCCCAAAAATAACATTCACCGCAAACCGAAACAAGCCGTGGTTCTCACATACACTTCAGAAACTAAGAAACAAGAAAAAACGCCTCTTTCGATCAGCCAAACAGTCCAAGCTCCCGTCCTCATGGGAAAAATATTATGCCGCTGAAGACGATTATTTAAGGGCCATTCGAAATGCCAAGCACGTGTTCTTTCATGTTGAGCTGCCCAAAATGCTTGCAACTAGCCCTCGCAAATTCTGGGAGGTGATAAACCCTCAGGAGATGCGCACCATTTGCGTCTTAAATGCGCATGGCGATACAGTCAACATCAAGGAATGCGCGAACCTTTTTAACGAGGCCTTTTTCTCTGTTTTTACGAATGAAAGTTCAGTTCCCGACTTTTCTTCACCTGCGCGCAGCACCGAGTCTATGTCCCCGATTACATTTTCTACGGACGGGATCATTTCGATTATAGAAAATATTAAGCTTTCTTCTTCCGCAGGTGTGGATGATATTAATTCAAACTTCTCATCAATGTTAAACATGGTGTGCCGCATACCTTACATTGTTATTTTCGCAGTCATTATCATCGAGCATTCTGCCATCAGACTGGAAAGTAGGCAAGGTCGTTCCAGTCTACAAATCAGGTAACAGAGACTCTCCACTGAATTACCGTCCCATATCTTTAACGAGTATCCCCTGCAAAATCATGGAACATGTCATCTACTCCCATATCATCAACTTCTTGGACTCACTGCACTTTTTTCATCCTTCTCAACACGGGTTCCGAAGAGGTATTCTTGTGAAACGCAGCTGGCCATTTTCATTCACGACTTACATTCTAACCTTGACTGCAACATTCAGACTGATGCTCTTTTCCTGGATTTCGCTAAAGCATTTGACACTGTCCCTCACAAACGCCTGATTCTTAAAT
>CM023485.1:126037983-126087752 GCA_013339685.2 Hyalomma asiaticum
AGGCTGCTTCATCACAGTGAAAGAAGAACACGTTGACGAAGGCGTTCCCAGCACTGCGAAAGGGTATTTAAGAAGCAGTGTGGAAAAACTACTGTTCAACTCTACGAGAACGACGTAAGGTCAAATCTACCCGCGAATAATGCTCCACAACTTGCTTACAAAAGCTTCATATAGTGCAGCTGCCATATTAATAAAATACAGTTGCAAGCAAAAACATGCGTCTTGCTTCTTATTGCGATCCTAAGATATAGAGGAATTCCCTGTTAAAGGAGACAACAAAACAGAACAGTACACTATGCATAAAAGCTGAAAATTCCAGCCAACGAAAATGTGCCTTTTATTCTATCGGAATTGAAATTGTATAAACATCGTTAAAATTTTCAGGTCCCACGTGTTGTGGGAATCGGTTGTTATGAGAAGCAGTCATCAAGAAATTATCTATGACGAATGTTTGGCGATTTATTCAAGTGCCATGAGTAGGATGAGGGTTCTAGTGCAAGGCTAATGATTATCACTGATGAGTGTGATTCACATGTGCTAACGACAAGCGTCGACACCACCGTGGCGATGAATGGTAGTCTATGACACGACGTAACGCTCGCACTAGCGTTAGCAAAGACGCAGACGACTTTCTGTCGAAGAAAAATGGACGATACGGTGCGTTGATCCGCTGTAATAGCATCGCCCCTTAGAGTATTCCTACAGGGATCGAGAAGATTTGCACAAGAGCATGCCGAACGGGAGCAGAACATATGCATTGATGTGATAACGCTATCAAATATTTGAAGCGCAATTCGCGTTACACAAGAGCCACGAGTACAATGCTGGTACAAGAGGTTGGTGCCGAAGGACGAATCTCACAAGTCCCTAAACCGGTGTGATGGCTCTATTAGCCAACACTGCGTCAATTTTGCTCCTGTAAAATACTACGTCACTGAAAGATAATACTGCACAGAGAGCGCGTTTGTGCTGTAAATAGAGAAACTTTGTATATTTCCTTCAATGCTTGCAGATTTGTTACCGTAATGGTCCACACTTTGTGGCTGTTTCAGGCACGCATTGCGGTTGTGCTTCATAGTGAGCGGAGGTATTTTAATTTAGTTGAGTGTGGCATGACGAGCGTTAACTTGCTGTAAATAGAATTCGAAGGCGCACATAACCAAGAGAACGAAGCAGAGATAAACGGTTTGCTCATGTTAACGCTTTGCGCCCTTCATTTACTTTCTTTTGTTTCATGCATTCGATTTGCTTTACAAGACTGCCTCTCGAGCTCTGATGTTTATTTGTGAACATGAAAGTAAATTAGGCAATTCATTTTATATGCTCGCTGGTTCGTACATAATATACTCGCTTGTCAATTAATACGTAGTTGTAATTACACAATTAAAAGAGACTTTTCATGTTTTACTGCCATTGAAGGCAATAGGGGTACTGGTATATAAAGTTAAGAGAACCATTCGTAGTGCATCAAAGGTGGTCATTTTCACGAAAACTACATATATATGTCAACATAACATACAAACACGCATGCTTGCTAGTTTATGTGACAAATTACGCCTACACTCGCGTTCGTGTGTCCTTGTCTCTCCTTCTGTGTCGTCTGGTTGCGCCGGTGCCTTTAGGTTTCAAAAATATCCCACCGGCGGGCCATTTGCATGCTATAGGATTAGATAAGTTGATGATTTAGGATAGGATTCACGGATTACATAACAAGGCTAGCTATATTGTAACAGTTAAACTTTCACATCACGAAAGAGTAAACGGCTGGGCACGGAGCAAAAATTCTTGTGGGGAAATAGCGCTTGCTCGAGCTGCCCGGTAAGGTCACGCCATAGAGCACGGCGCCGATGCGCCCTCGGTCTTGTGAGGCGGATCGCGGAGAGAGAGAGAGAAAATAAACATTTTTATTACATACTGTACAGCGAGCCTGCGGGAGGGAACCCTAGTCCGTAGTCCCTAAGATGATCTCGGCAACTACTCGGGCACGTTGAACTACGGCCCCATGGACCTCGGGAGGCTCGTTGCTGAGGGCATCTTCCCACGGCTTTTTGGTGAGGAGGGGACGCGGGGTAACGGGAAGGGTAGGGAATAACCCAGGTAGCACCAATACGTTATAATAACGTTATTATTATGTTCAGCTTGGACGTTAGGAAAATATTGTTAATGTCATTTTTTTAACGTATCTCCAACGTTGCATAGAAACGTTTTTATAACGTTTGGCACTACATAAATTAAGCATTCGTGAAACGTTTTTATAATTTATGCCATAACGTTAAGCTACACGTTCGAATAACGTTTTGCACTACATGAATTAAGCATTTGTGAACCGTTTTTAGACATGTATGCATAACATTAAGCTATACGTTAAGAATAACGCTAGAATTAAACATTCATAAAATATTGTTACAATGTATACGTAACATTGGGCTAATGTTAAGATAACATTACAACTAACACTCTTGAAACATTCACCGAATGTTCAGTGTGGTATTACACATTAAATGAAATGTACACTCGACTCTGCAGGTGCTTCTAGGCACAGCAGTAGTCGAGTATACATTTCCCTATGTTTAAAAATGACATAATCCTCCAAACTTGGCTTCACAGCAATACTTTATTAGTGAGCTTGCATAATGCACAAGAGTGAAATGATGTTGTAATGAATTAAAATAAACAATACATGATCATTTTTCATGCATGTGGCCTAAAGCGTACATCTGTCTTTTCAGGTAACCTTAAACATAAATGGAAAAATACCCAACAGCAAAAATGAATAAGTACACAAACACTTATGTCAAAGTCAGATGCCTTTGACAAACTCTGTATGCACGAATTTGGCACAGAATTTACTCCACAGAATGGTCTAAGTAAAAGCTGTAGGATGTGAAAACAAATATCAATGAACTAAAAGTAGTGAAAGGTGTCGAAAATGACAGTGTATGTGAAATGTTCTTGAGGTAGCTAGGAACACACAAAAGTTCAGGCAGCATCAAGTAGTACTTGACACATTAGAGTACTCAGCAGTACAGTTGTAACAGCAATTTGTGCAAAGTTGGTGCAGTGGTTAGCAAATGTACTAGGGAGATGTGAGGGGCACTTGGCGCACAGGAGATACCGTGAAACACTTGGACCAATGAGGATGCGGCTGAACATTTGGGCTAAAATAGGTGACATAGTTGAGTACTGGTACATTTGTGGCCCCGCCACGGTGGTCTAGTGGTTATGGCACTCGGCTGCAGATCCGAAGGTCGCGGGATCGGATCCCGGCCGTGGCGGCTGCATTTCGATGGAGGCGAAATGTTGAGGCCCGTGTGCTGTGCGATTTCAGTGCACGTTAAAGAACCCCAGGTGGTCGAAATTTCCGGAGACCTCCACTACGGCGTCTCTCATAATCAGAGCTGGTTTTGGGACGTTAAACCCCACAAATCAATTGGTACATTTGTGAAGCAGCAGAGTGCTTGCTACACTGAAAACAGGGCAAAGCACATGGTATGCAGGATATATTAAAGGCCTTAGGCACAGTCACTTGACACAGGACAATAGAGTAGCACAGGTACCGTAATGGTAAATTTCAACATGAATACTTCAGAAATTGAAGCATACATGCACGCTCAACTAGCCACAACTGCCCACAACATAGTGACACCTTAATATGCATCAATAAATGCCAAATTAAGCTTGTAATAAATATTTCTACCATGCAAAGCAATCCAGACAGTTTTCTTGATAATGGATGTGTGGTTTCAGTACATACATATAGCTATGGATAGCATGGCTTCATATAGTACTTTCCCATTTCATGGCTGTGGCCACATGAAAAAAACAACACTGTCGGAAACATCTGCTTATTTTAATATGCCCACATGTAAGTAACATTCATTTTCTTACTGCCCACAAAAAAGTAACAAATTCTGAAGATAGCCTCCATCAGAAATGATTTTAAACTTCAATGAATTCTGACACATCTATTTCACACTAAAACAAGAAAAACATGTCAAATATAAGAGTGCTGTCCTAGCAACATTTTTGTTATGACTGTCTTTCTATAAGAAGCACAAAAGAAAATATAGGTAAATAAATGAAAGCTCATAAAATAAAGCCCATTCAAAGAAAATAACTTCTAATGAGCACTTATTCAAAAAAACCTGAGGAAGACACTTAGACGAATGCTTAAAGGGCAACTCCGGCGATTTCTCAGCGTCCACTGATCTCAATGAAATTTTCAATACATATTCTCCTCGGCACTGTAACAATATATGCCAAACCAGGCGGTTGCAAGTCATTTAGTTTTCCTGGAAAAGAATTTTAAAATTTTTTAGCGGATTCCCCTGTGGGCCACCCTGTCTTTTTGACGTCACGACCTTCAACGCTGCCTACGCGAGCATGCGGGACTTCAAAAAGCAAAAACTGCGGTACTTCAGCGTTCAATCGTCACTGTAATGTTCAGAAAAGCTAGCATAACTCAATACATCATCGGATGGCCTCGCCACTGTCACTTTTCCTCCATATTTCTGATGGCGGGGAGGCTGTGACGTCATCGCATACGCTGCAAGAAGCGTGTACCCGTTTCGGTTTCGGTTCGAACACGCCTTTCGGTCGGTTATTTAAAATTACTGGTGCGTTTCTGAGCAGATTGAACCACCCTGGCTGTTACAGGGCTATCAGTACTATTCGAAAACATCGATATCAGAACATGGTGAAAAAATCGCTGGAGTTGCCCTTTAAGAGTGAAAAGCTGAGCTGGTTGGTTCATGATTAAATTCTACGAAAAGCTGGCAAAGCAGGACATGGACATCGAAGTCCGGCGAAGGTATGTCTGCGTGTGTACCTTTCTATGTCCGTGTCCTGCTTTTGCTGGCTTTTCATTGAACTTAGACGCACACAGGTTAACAAGACAAAGTGCAAAGGCATTGAAGCCAGCACCCTCAGCACAGTGCACTTTGACTTATATTTTGTGAGCAAAGCAAACAAGGACACATTATTTCACTCCCATATTTTGATCTAATAAAGATGGGCTTATATCCTAAGATTGGGACTGCAGACGTCTTTTTTTAGAATGAGCCGTTTTAGGAAATCTTGTTTTACTTCTTTCTTCTCTCATTTTTCTTGTGGGAAGACAACCTTGAGCACAAATGTTGCCTGGACATCATTTTATAATTGACACCATTTCTTTCTTTTTCAACGTGCCAAGGTGCATGAAAATTAAAAACATTTATGATTTGGGTAATGTTTGGAGCTTTCTACATTTTCTTTTGTAAACAGTACAGAACAACCAATGGAACTCATGGCCATGCTCCTTACAATGACCAGGAATGCAGCCACAAAAATCCTCCTATTGCGTACTGTGGTATGCAATAGGAGGACACACGTGCTGCAAGCTTTCAATACTTTATGGCATGCTGCATGGCAATGCTATTATGGAATTCAGTTTTCGGTTCTATGCAGTCTTATGGAGAAAGCATGAATACCAAGTTGATGTGCATGTTCGGTCTCATAGAATCGTCCAAATGCATCACACCAATAATCAAACTCTCTCAGTTCCATCCCTATATAAAAACATGTTCATTTGTCTCTTTTGACATTTGTCAGTGGGGAGCAGAAAAGCAATCCAAAAGCAGCTCAATGATTTCTTGCACTTTGCTGCAAGAAAGACGGCTCCTAATTTTTTAATGATAGTCATTGCCAGTCATAGAGTGAAGGCATAAAGCTGGCTAATTACTGAAACATGGAACAAAGCTATTAATGGTGACACTTGCAACAGCACTCCATAGAGTTCATTTAAAAAATATGTATGGAATAAATACTCGACACTACATAGATGACATGCATAATGAAATGTGGCACTGTCTAAATGCATATCCTCTTAAATGCACAGTGGAGGGTATGTATATCTGTACATTCATATCGCAAATCAGTCCTTCAAAGTTCACGTCATATGCACTTGAAACCGATGATATTCAAGCAAGTCATAAACACACACACACACACACACACACAAAACCCCTGCAACTTGCGACTTCACGGATGGAATGCTTGAGCTTGTAATGGGCCGAGAAGTCCTTGCCACACAGCTGTCAGGTCCAGTGCAGAAGGGTCCCTATGAAAGCACAGTTGGACAGGGCCATTAACATTCGCATTAATACTGAGATCTCAAATCTCTACAAATCTGCTACTGTAGGGAACAAAAACATTAAAATGCAAGTTTTTTAAAGTACTTTTAAAGTACAAAAGATATTATTTGATATTACTAGACAGCTCCACTCATTAAATTCCCACTTCCTCTCATGCCCAAGAATGTGCATGGGCCTTTTTGAGGTCTATAACTGAGAAAGCTACTTCTCAACAACGATGTGGTCTGCTTCATGTTAGTACCATGGAGATAAGTGCAAGTGCTGATAAACTGGCTACATCCCAAAGTGTAGTTTTAGACGCTATAACGGGAGGCCACAGAAGCACTTAAATAGTTCACGAGTTACTGTCCTGGCTTAAGTTCCACCAATGTTACTGAAGCAAAAGAAAGTTAAACACCCTAAATGACACATTCGTGTACTTGAACGAAGCGGCTAGGGAAATGCAACGACGGAAAGGCAAATTCGGCCACGCATGTTGGGACGATGATATGCTAAAACGTGCAGAGAGTAGCCCACTCTGAGGAAGGAAAACATAGTACTGACGGCGGTGAAAAGCATATGAACGATGTACGGATCATCTACATGCTTTAACAGCAACCACGTGGAACAGAACTTCCGATAAGAGAAGAGGCGATGAAAGAAAGCCGCCAAGGCAGTTCCGCGGAGAAGACAGCATGAAATAAACAATAATTCAAAGAAAACAGTGATTCATTTATCGCGGAGGCGACCCGCTGCCCCCGAGGCAGCCACAACTCGGTTCAAGCCACCGGCCGAATAAGGCCGGCACATGCATAATAGCGTTTCAGCTTGAAAGCATTGAAAGAAAGCCGCACCACTCAGAATGTCGCGTTCAGTATGCGCGAAAAATAGACACAAACATGCTCGTTATACTAAGAGCAGTTTACTTAACGTGTAATCATGGTCGCGCCTTTTACATCGATGCTCCTGATCGCCCGTTGCAGAAAAGTTCAAAATGCCGACGGCAGTACTTACCAGTTTCCGTTCGGTGGACGCTCCACGACATATAATAGCAGGTCTTCATAATATGTAGCACGGGCAAAACACAATAGATGAGCACAATGAACAAACAACCACTCAAACAATAGAAGAAAGGCAACTTTTTCACCGAGCCGAGGCACAACGACCCATCTCCGAGATGGCGATTTGGCCATCTGGTTTGGCATAGAGTTTCGCCAGTTTCGCTTTGAACCGGGTCGCATACGCGGTAAGCGCGAAGTAACGTAGGCGAACCTTTAAAAATTTTTGTTGAATATTCGAAATGTTCAGTATTATAGAATATTTAAATATCAGACGTACACTTGCCAGAGCGTTTTTATGAACAATTCTTTCTCAAGTCTAACGAAAAATGCGCGTTTTTCACTTGAAATACATTATACGTACTACAAAATAAATACAAATGCGCAACAAATTGACGCTTACGAAGTTTTCTCTATTCAACTAGAAATGACAACATTGTCAATCACTATTACACAGAAGTTATGTTAACCACCTACGTTAACTTTTCGTGCGATCTCAATGTTTTCTAAACATTTGATGCATAACGTTCAACGTTATATGTTATATTGAACGTTACATTAATATTGCAAAGCAAGCGTTAATATTACATTGCACTTCGAACATTAATGTAACGTTTGAAGTACAACAAGAAACGTTATATGTTTAATGTGAAACGTTAAAACAACGTTGTTGAAAAACATGACAACGTTACTGCAACATTCACAACAAAGATGTAACGTTTTTCTAATGTTCTGTGCTACCTGGAATGTGGAGGCTCGAGGAGAAAGAGAAATGCGCGCGTGGCACTCTCCGCCAACCGTCGCCGATTCACCGTAATGGATGCGTTTCTTGCGCTTCCTCCGTGGCTGCAAATAATCTGATAGACTAAGGAAAAGAAAGCGTCGCATACACAATTACCTTCACAGTACACTTTCTGGAACGCGAAATGCATAATTCTTTGATAACGCGAGCTCGGTCGATTAGGTTGGCACCAGAACTATCGGTACAGCGCCGTTTCTTTTCTACACATGCGCCGTTGTTTGCTTCCTTGTTGTTCAAGGCACTGGACTCGTGGCAAAAGGACGTGAGAGGACGCACCTTCTCATCTGCCTCATCGTGGCAAGCATCGAGCATGTTTCTGTCTTAACAACCCAAGCCTCCGTCTTTGCACGTTCTCCATACTTCACGACAGGTCGAGCGGGCCGTGTCCTTTCTTGTTCATCCCTCTCTCTTTATTTTAGGGCAACAGAGAACAGGTAGCTGAGCCAGGCTAATATCCAGAATTTCGATTTGGGGGACGCCCAAGCAGTAGCGTGGGGGGGGGAGGGGGGGGTGATACCAACTCAGTGGTTATCTGGAGAATCTTTAGGGGCGTATAAGAATAAACAACAGGGGGATATTAAGGAAGTGTTGGGGGAATGTGTATAAATCCCTCGCTTAGACAGCGCGAGAATATTGACGGTATGGCGTCTAGTTCCGGGAAGACAGGTGGTTTCGGTTTGACGAAGGACTTCGCGACCATGCTCGCTATGACATCGCCGCGTTATACAGGTTTCCGAGAAATGCTTCTCGCAAACAGTCACGAGGCATGAACCTTGGTCTCGCCTTGGTATTGCACGAGCGTACATCATTGTGGTAGGAGGACGACGGTACATAGGCGTTTGCGGTGTGACGGCCCGAAGTTTGATATGCGCGCGCTTCAGTAATGAAGATGATCGGTGTGCGGAGCCGACGAAGTGCGGCCGCGCACGTGGTTTGTGCGCGATCACGAGAATCAGCTCGAGCGACGGGGCCGAACAGTTGAACGGCAGGACGACTGGGACTCGACGGGAGCGGATCGAGCGCCGGGCCTCGTCCAGATATCCTACAGCGATGCGGTTCCTGCTCGGCTGGGCCTCGCCCCAGCTTTGGTGTCCGCCGACCTGTACGTTCCTGTGCTTTGGCTCCGCCCCAAGCAGACGTTCCTGGGCTTGGGCCACGCCTCGAGCTGACGTCCCTGTGCTTGGGCTCCGCACCGAGCAGACGCTTCTGTGGTTGGACTCCGCCCCCAGCGGACGTTCCGACGCTTGGGCAACGTCCCGGTGCTGCTGCTGTGACCCTAGCTGGGCGACGACCAGGTTCTGCATACGGGTACTTGGGCCGCATCCCTACGGTGCTGCGACTGTTCTCGGAATTGGGCCACGTCCCTTCGCTGTGTCCCGTACCCGGCACACACTTCGACGCATTGCCGTGCCTGAGCCACGTCTCGGCGCATGGTCTTGAGACTCGTGCCGTGCACTTGAGTCTCGGGAACGGACCGAGTAGCACCATAGCTGCTGCTTATCTACAGAAAACTGTGAGTGACTGCGGCGCGGGGAAAGCTCCCTAGACCTTGTTTGTATGTGAATATTTGTCCCGTGTCCTGTGTCTGTCCCATAAACGTGTCCCTCTGTTCTTCTCGGTTCTTGCTTCGTGCGTCTGGCTGACCTGCGTGCACATAACAGTGCCCACAATCATCAATTTCACCGAGCCACTGGGAATTTTGAAAGTAATCAGCTTCACCTTGCAGAATGAGCGAATGCTAATGTTTGGCACAACACATTTCTGTGCCTAAAACAGATATGGAAATCGTGCACAACGCATGCCTTCGTTGAAACACGAATAGCGCGTGCATAGTTTGAGCCGCCACCAGCGTAGCACACTGCGAAATCCAGTGAGAGTTCTACGAGTCAGCAGATCACCAAGAATGCTCGGCCCCTTTCACGCACTTTCTTCCCAAGGCCATTCATTCACCCATGCGTGCTCACAATACGCCAGCGAGTGACTTCTAGTGGCATGCGTCATCTGTTCAGGAGTGACTGCAAGCAGCTCGTTCCAAGCGCTGTACGGCAAATAATTAAGTGAGAATTTATTACTACTTGCAGCTAAAATGTCTGCTGCCCCTATTTATTAGTGCTGCACACACTCTAAGAAAAAAGATGGTGTATGTTACTCTTTTAGGAGAGTCAGGACTTGCCACATATATCACTTTCTTTATAGATACACGTCAACTCTCTTTTCTGCTCTAGACTCACGGCACTGTGAGAGTGTACACTCACTCTCTTGCAAAGAGTGGTAGCACTCTTGAGATGTAGATGCAGTCACTGACCAAGTCAAGGTGAAAAATACAGATACGTTTCGGGACCCGTACGGGTTCCTTGTTCACACTAAGCAGGCAATAGCCGTATGTCGTTTTTTATGCCAAAATGTGACGTAATGAACGGATGTAGCTGGCAGGTAGATTCCCATCTGTCCTGTTCGATAGTGTCCTGAGTTGTCTGGATAAAAACAGATTCCAAAAGTAGTCTCATAGCCGAATTCTTTGCCTTGGCTATGATAGCAACGTTGTCCCAATCGCCACGGCGTTTGACACTTTCTTCGTGTTGGCCACGTCCCTTTTATGTTCATTTAATCTCCTGGTGAAGTTACCAGTTTCGCCGATGCAACTGCAGCTGCAGTTTGCGCATGGCACCTTGTAGACAACGCCGGGTTATCGCTTGCTGTCTAAGCGATCCTTCACGTTCAAAAGCTGATTTCTAAGCTTGTCGGACGGTATGTGCGCAACGCGAAGGTCATATTTTGAAAAGATACGGCTTAGGGCTTCTCTGACCCCAGGAAGATATGGGATGCCGGCGCGTCTTCGAAACGACCTGCCCTGGGATGGCTTGGGATGGAGGACATGATCTTCAACATTATTAATAAACTTCTTCGGGCACCCGTTCTTCAATAGTTCTCGATGTATTGTTCAAAGCTCTTTCCTCATTACATCGTCACTTGAGCAAATACGTGTTGCCCGGGTTCACCAGGGAAGAAACAGCGGATTGTTTGTGGCAAGCTGGGTGGGACGAATTGAAATGCAGGTATTGCCCGGTATGCGTTGCTTTCCTGTACACAGCAAACGAAAGGCTAGACCCCGTACGGCTCACCAGCACATCGAGGAAAGGAAGGCTGCTTTCCCACTCATATTCCGCAGTAAACTGTATGGCGGCTTCTGTAGAGTTCAGACGACGCAGGAGCCGTGGGGCATCATTCTTACTGACAATGCAGAAGCAGCCGTCCACGTAGCGTACTAATATCTTGGCCTTGGGAACAAAGTCGGCGAGCGCCTTCCTGTTCAATCACATCCATGACCAAATTTGCCATAGTAACGGAGATGGAGGCCCCCATGGCAGTTCCGTGGATGTGCTTGTAACACTGCTCCCGGTAGGTGAAGTAGGTGTTGCTTAAGCAAAATTCCAGTAGCTCACACAAGTCAGCTACCTCCAACGGGGTGCGCTCAGCGAGCGTTTCGTCCGCCAACAGGACCTCTCTGCATGTTGCAATAGCCAAGTCGACAGGTACCGAAGGGATGAGCGATATGACGTCGAAGGACACCATTACGTCATCTTCTTCCACGGTAATGTCGCGCACTCTTTCCAAAAAGGCTGAGGGATTGGCAATATGTGTAGCTGTCTTTCCGGCGAGCGGGCCCAACACTTGGTGTAGGTAATCTGAAAGTCGGTGCAGCGATGACCTCGTGAAGTCCACGATGGGCCGTAGCGGAACGCCTGGCTTGTGTACTTTGGTAGACCGTATATTGCGGGTGCAGATCCATTAGTACACAGGAGGCGATAGTAAAGGTGCTTCTTCTGAGGCGGTACGAATTGGAAAATCTTCGATAGCAGTTTCTGCAGTTTTGTTTGAAGGCTTGTCGTGGGATCTTTCCGCATCGCCACGTAAGTATCGCCGTCCGAGAGCGAATCCAACATCTTCTGATCGTACTCACTTCTGTTCAGTATCACGACAGCGTTTCCCTTGTCCGCAGGAAGTATGGTAATGGAGGGATTGTTCCGGAGACCCGTGGTGGCCGCTTTTTCAGTAGGTGAAGACCGAGCAAGAAGGCCCTGCGTCCGCCACTTTGAAAGAACACCGATAGTGCGCGTGCGAGCTTCGTCACTTACTTCGGGAGGAAGCTGTGTGACGGCTCGCTCTACGGCGCAGATCACTATCGTCGGATTCGGTGAGGCGCCGGAATCGAAGTTTCATCCCTTGTGTAGGACGGCCAGTTCCGATGCAGTAGGCTTGTACGAGGACAAGTTGAGAATGACGGCTTTAGTTTGGGTGTTTTCCTGCGGCCTGAGCGCGTCCAGTTTCCTTTCTAGCGACTTTCTGCAGTTGCGTTTCCTTAGCGTCGCCACGAAGTTGGCGTGAAGCTGTACGTTTGGGAAGTCCTCAGCAATGACGTCTTCCAGCTCACGCCTCGCGAAGAACGTTTTTGTTTCCAAAATCTTGATTGTCTTTCGGAATTCTTGGTCGCGTGCTGACACTAACCTTTTCTCAGCTTGTCGAATTATGTTGTGGGCCCACGCTGACGCTACCGGTGTCTTCAAGCGTAGACTTTTTGACACAAGGCCTTCCAGCTTGCATGCCTGGTTGAATGACAAATGGCACTTGAAGGTAGCTATTCTTGAAGTCAGCGACACGAACTGGCGAATCTTTGTTACGAGGTCTTGTCCGTAGTTAGTTCTGTATGATATGTAGTCAAGAGTTTGGCGAAAGTTCGTCTGGTCAGGTATCATGATGAGGATGTAGATGCAGTCACTGACCAAGTCAAGGTGAAAAGCAAAGAGATGGTTCGGGACCCGTACGGGTTCCTTGTTCACACTCAGGAGGCAAGAGCCGTATGTCGCTTTTTTATGCCAAAATGTGACGTAATGAACGGATGTAGCTGGCAGGTAGATTCTCATCTGTCCTGTTGATAGCGTCCTGAGTTGTCAGGACAAAAACAGATTCCAAATATAGTCTCGTGGCCGAATTCTTTTCCTTGGCTATGATAGCGGTGTTCTCCCAATCGAAGAGATGACCGTGGTTATCGGCATGCTCAGCCAAGGCGTTTGATGCTTTCTTCTTGTGGCCACGTCCCTTTTATGTTCCTTTAGTCTCCTGGTGAAGTTACCAGTTTCGCCGATGTAACTGCAGCTGCAGTCTGCGCATGGCACCTTTTAGACAACGCCGGGGTATCACTTGCTGTCTAAACGATCCTTCACGTTCAAAAGCTGATTCCTAAGCTTGTCGGACGGCTTGTGCTCTACGCGAAGGTCATATTTTGAAAAGATACGGCTTAGGGCTTCTCTGACCCCAGGAAGATATGGGATGCCGGCGCGTCTTCGAAACGACCTGCCCTGGGATGGCTTGGGATGGAGGACACGATCTTCAACATTCTTAATAAACTTCTTCAGATACCCGTTCTTCAATAGTTCTCGATGTATTGTTCGAAGCTATTTCCTCATTGCATCGTCACTTGAGCAAATGCGTGTTGCCCGCGTCACCAGGGAAGAAACAACGGATTGTTTGTGGTAAGCTGGGTGGGACGAATTGAAATTCAGGTAGTGTCCGGTATGCGTTGCTTTCCTGTACACAGTAAATGAAGAAAGGCTAGACCCGGTACAGCTCACCTGCACATCGAGGAAAGGAAGACTGCTGTCACACTCATATTCCGCAGTAAACTGTATGGCGGCTTCTGTAGACATGAGAAGACGCAGGAGCTGTGGGGCATCATTCTTACTGACAATGCAGAAGCAGTAGTCCACGTAGCGTACGAATATCTTGGGCTTGGGAACAAAGTCGGCAAGCGCCTTCTGTTCAATCACCTCCATGGCCAAATTTGCCGTAGTAACGGAGATGGAGGCCCCCATGGCAGTTCCGTGGATCTGCTTGTAACACTGCTCCCGGTAGGTGAAGTAGGTGTTGCTTAAGCAAAATTCCAGTAGCTCACACAAGTCCGCTACTTCCAACGCGGTGCGCTCTGCGAGCGTTTCGTCCGCCACCAGAACCTCTCTGCATGTTGCAACGGCCAAGTTGACAGGTACCAACGTGAAGAGCGATTTTACGTCGAAAGACACCATTACGTCGTCTTCTTCCACGGTAATGTCGCGCACTCTTTCCACGAAAGCTGAGCAATTGGCAATGTGTGTAGCTGTCTTTCCGGCGAGCGGTCCCAGCACTTGGTGTAGGTAACCCGAAAGTCGGTGCACCAGTGACCTCGTGAAGTCCACGATGGGCCATAGCCGAACGCCTGGCTTGCTCAGTGACTGTATCTTGGTCAGTGACTGCATCTACATCCTCGTCATGATACCTGACCAGCCGAACTTTCGTCGAACTCTTGATTGGTAGGACTCTTGTCTAAAGGACGATGTGACCACTGCTGAGAGAGTCACCGGACTCTCTTGCGAAGAGTGCTAGGACTCTTGTCCAAAGGATCATGTGACCACTGCTGAGAGAGCCAGTTGCCTCGGTTATGGAGAGTGCTAGGACTCTTGTCCGAAGGATCGTATGACCACTGCTGAGAGTTACTTGACTCTTAAGGATAGAGTGAGCTAGTCATACGAGATGGGTCAAACAACTCTGCAAAATAACTACTGTAACTGAGTTAAGAGACTCTTTATATGTTGTCACAGGCTACCACCAGGGAGTCAGGTATTCATTTTAGGTCAGTCAAAGGACGCCATAGAGCCGGCGAGTGCAAAAGAAAAGGCATTTGCATTTTCACCTTATATTCAAGAAACAACTGAAGAATTGCATGACTTTTAGAGCACAGTGAAATGACTGCAAATGATGGTCTGCAGTTCCTCATTCGGTGATAGATTTTCTCGGGCACAAACAAGTTTTAAAAAGAATTTTATTACACATATACATTATGGCACTTGTCGCAGGTAGTCTCATTCAAATGAAAGAAAGGAAACAAGTACACAAGCAATTCAATTTAACCCGACATATATGTGGAATAATGTCAGTTCAAACATAGGATATGAACTGGGATAAATAGAAGGGAGACTCTTCCAATCAATGTAAATATGTTCATATGCAAAAGCTCCATCTGCACATTCAATATATATAAAACGCTGATTTACAGCACAACATCATTAGTAGGTTCTTTATTTACAAGTCTAACAATACCTTAAGGAAATACGACAACCTCAGTACACTGGCATTGAAGTACTGATGTGGTGCTAAAATGTGTTCCAGTCATTTATGCATTAAAAATGACTTCAGTAGCACACACGAGTCTTCACAAAAAGAGAATGGCGAAATGAAGTTAATTAGCTTGTACACTTGGATGATTGCAAGGATCTCTATTATTTTCAAACAAAAATGAGGAAATGCACACACAACAATATGCCTAGCATTATGAAGATGCAATATCCATATCACATGCCAGTGTGAATAAATTGTTCAGGAGATGCATACTTTAAAAATGCCAAACAACGAATCCTTCAGGTCTCTCTCAAAGTTTAGAATGCATAGCTAACTTACCACTGCTAAAGAGTGTAACAATGTATTAAAAAATGTACACGTAACTGTCACTCGTGCAAATGCAGCAACGTAATTTATTCACATTACCACTTGTACGATAAAAGCTCTGTGAAAATATGCAGACTTTAATACAGCTCTGACATGGAACTCCAGAAGTTAAATATTTGGGTCCATTATATCATGTAAACAAGGCAGTGGCAATAGGCAGCAAGAAGTGTACATTGCGGGATTGGTCATGGCAACACAGTGCCTAAGGCAGCTGCTGTGTATAATACCAGTTTTGTAGCAACACACAGAAGCCACACTAAGCAGCTTGCACTGATACAACGCCTCAAGAAAATGCGGCGTCAACGTATGCTTCAAACAGAGCACATCGAGTATCCCTTATCTAGGTGTACACAGCTATCTCATGTGCCTAAAAAATGAGGTGCAACAACAGGCACACTAAGCATCTGAAATGAATGCATTATCACAGGAAAAAGTGACAAGGAGCATGAAACAGTTCCCTGTGAGCATCATGTGTTTTGGTGAAGCAGTTAGATTATCACATGCGAAAAGGAAAGGGTGCAATGAGAGGCACATATAAACCACTACCTGAGCAGAAGTTACCAAAGGCAGTGCACTACAGCATAAAAAAACGTTGCCAGTTGTGACAAAAAAATTCACATTGAATGTTTACAAGGTTAGCAGCTGTGCTATACATTGCCATTTCATTTAGCAGCACAACAGTTCATGCTTTCAGAACACAAAAATGCAAGAGCCTTTTAGTGTTGACAACATGGTGTCACAACGTGCTCTGCCAGCAATCAAACTTCTGCTTCAAAATGAAGCGTCCATACTAGTCAAGAATGGTTCGAAGAACACTGTATTGTGAAAATTGCTATTTTTCTGCACTTTTTCCTAAGTTTTTGTGTACAGTAGTCCAGAGCAAAGTAAAAAAAGGGGAATACATCTCACTAACAGAAATTCTACACATGATACTACAGAATTTCCTTTAGAGTTGCTTTTATAGAAAACAATGTATTCCTTCTACCCTTTCTCAATAACTACCTACTCCAAAGTAATCTTACTGCAAATATGGGCAGTTTCTCCTGTAACTCCAAAATGGCATCCTTTTCGGACAACTGGAGCATTTAGGGGAACCAAAAAATAATTAAGAGCCTTGCATTTTGTGTGAACAATTTTATAAACATGTGGAGGTCCTGCACACAGATACATATTGCTGCAATGAGATGAGCTCGAAGAATGGATGCTGGTGACATACCAATAGCAACACTCAGCCCATAAGTCTGGACATTCTCCAACATGATGTTCATTTCTGGAGAGGACAGGATGCTTTTGGCAGTGAAGGCGGGTATCAGTGTGTATGCATCCTTCCATAAACCTAAAAAAGAGAGTAAAAAAACAAGCATTATTATGGCAGCCAAATGCCTACAGGTGCATCACACAGCTTTTCCACAATCGCAGTACTCAAGAGAAACTGAACACATTTCTTCAAACATTCAGTGCTGCGCTTGTGCTCTTCTGGAAGACCTTGTCCTTGGTTGTGCTGTAATTCATCATGCATAAGAAACTCACCCAAACTTTCACATTACTAAGCACATTTACTCAAACATATATGGTAGTGGCCCAACAGTAAACATCCATTGTTTGTGAAATGTGCTACAATTACACTATATCTGTCCATGAAATGCCTTTCCAGCGGGATGCCTGGCCATGAAGCGTATAGTGAACATATTTCGTGAATGTTATGACAGAGTATGCTGCTTTTTAACCCATAGAAGTTGTTATGATAAATCAGAAAATCCTGAACGGCCACATCTGAATGCTTTTTCTCACCACAAGAAATGTTTACAATTCACATTGAAGCCCCCATCAAAAAAAGAGAGAGAGATTGTTTCAGCGTAATGGCTCTTACCAGTGGTGCAGACCATGTCAACCTTTTGCCCAATCAATAGGAATAGGAGATGAATGACGGTACCAACCCCACTGGTACCTATAAAAGAGTGAAATGCCACATTTAGGCAGGTCAGCTTTGCAAAACGAGTCAGTTCACAACCTCAGTAACTTGCTTGAATGTAGTGCCTAAACATTTGAGACACTGATACTGAAACCATGAAATGCACAAAAATATTACACAGATTCCACAGCATCTGCGTGGAGTGAAATCTTAGTCAAATACTTTCATTCCAATGCTTGTCTGCCAGGTACCTGTTGAGCCTCGACACATATTTTAAACATTAGTGCCATGTAGAATACCTTATGATCCGAGTGAATCATATAACTTTCGATATCCAGCTCACCCCTTATGACAGCTCAAGTCAACAATGCATAATAACAATGTTGTCTTGAAAGGCAAATGATGATTCGTTCACGACATCTTCACTGAAATGACACATTCATCGATCTACGATAACCGAGAACCATCTCACTCGCTTCAAATCACGATTGCAGTTGCTGCAGTGTACATTTAGTGGCACTAGCATATAACGTAAATGACTCGTATATATTGCCTTCAAGCAACAAGCATGCTCAGCCACATTATTACCCTCACGACAAAGCAATTATGTTCAGTACTGACAAAAACGAATACACACTGTTTTGTAACGCAATCACCAGGATACACACGCTACTAAACGGAGTCGTCTGTGCTTGTGGCAGTGATATACGTTATATCGGCGTCCCCGCCTCCTGCAATCTGGTTGTTTCGCACGTTATTACCGACGTTGCTGAAACGCTACTTTTGTTCCATCAACACCGTAAAAGGGCTACAGGACGACCAGCACGTCACACACACACACACCCCACGCGCACACACACGCACACTCACAAGTACAGCGCGGGGGGGCGGGGGGGGCAGTCGCCTGACAGAACCACAAACATACCTGCTGTTCCTCTGACCACTCATCCTTGCTTTGTGAACACACCGCCCGGGCTGTCTTATGCGGTTCCTGCGCACCAACAGCAATTTCGCAATGAAGTAATCAAGTTACGTAATTCAGTGACTTCATTGCACTCACCAAGTCCAGGAGGCTTTCCCGTCGACAGTCTCATCAAATGGCTGAACTTTCTTCTCCAGAACCGCAGTCGTAGTTTATCACATCACTGGAAAGGGGCTTTCTCAGAAGGTGCACTCGCTATTCGACCACGTACTTGCATAATCGACAAACTGGGCAAAACAGCTTCCTTGCGAGCACGCACAAAGTTCCGCGTCGGTCGTGGCTGTCGCTGGGAAGAGGCGACTACGACGCTCCATCCGCCGGCGACCGCGTGCTGTACAACGCCCTAACATGTTAAATTTGTCCACTCGATGAGCGCCAACGATGATAAACGCACAATACCGCACGTAATATTAGTAAACACGTTGAAAACACGCGGACGAAATGCATCACACGCGCCGCAGTCAGCCTGTTGAACAAGACCTGTTCCAACGGCTCGCTCAGTGAGAAAATTTCATAGGGGGCAGTAGTGTTATGTTGTCATACCATATTTTTAAAAAGTGTAATTTAGACCTTGGTAGGAGGCGCAAGCCGTGCTTGCAACGCGTACTGGTTCTTTATGCCTAGGCTTGAAAATGTATGTTTATTTTTGGTCAAATGAGAGAGGTTATATCTACATAATTTCTAAGCTCGCGCTGCAAGCGACGGTGAGATAAAAGCACAGCCTTAGAGATCCGTCTTTCGTACGGATCTCTAAGGCTGTGTAGCTGTAGCGCCTCATCGCTACAGCTGATGACCGAAGACCAGCAGACTTACTGTGTGGTAACAGAGGGGCGCATTCTTGCGCCTTAAAGGGGCAGTGAGGGGGGCCGTGGAAGTTTCGGCAACGTGTTTTAATGAGCGGAGGTAGATGAGGAAAGAAATTCTCATTATCCAAGTTTGTCTACTGAGCCAGCGCTGCTACAGGGAGCAGAGGTGGGGGCATCGTGAAAGTTCCTCCTCGCATCTCCTTCCCCCACCCCTCCTTACCACCCTGAGTTTGTTTACAAGAAGGGGGGGAGGGCAGGGGGGGGGGAGGCAGTGCCGTACTTAGACAACTTCGTCTTCGGTAAGGTCCACTTTCCTACTAATGCAATGAATTTATATAAAGTCCAGACAGTCTGAACGTAACCAAATAAGGGTAGTTACTTGCGCCAACACTTTTGTCATGCATTTATTATCGTCGCATATAGACATATAATAGTCCTATGCGAACATCCAAATGCCGAGTTTAACAGTTTCTGCTTGTTCTGGAGTAGCTATATTCACTACGCGTAATACTTCGTTCCACTGCTAATATTATTCCATTCTGAATTTGTGTACAGATTCAGTAATTAAACATGTGCAGGAAATTGACCGCTGTAAGTGCATCGCGTTCATTGAAATTGCAGTTAACCAAGAAAATTTATTGCGCAAAGCTTTCCCACGTGCAGGTATAAGAATGGTCCACACACACACACACACACACACACACACACACACACACACACGGTTATCTTTAGTATCTCTTGCAGGTGTCAGTTTACTCTCACGGTGACTCTTCTTACAAGAGTCATGAGCCGTACGGAGTCAACTGACCCCCTCAGAAAAGTTTGACCCTCCTTGGTGGGTTTCTGCGACAGGCCAAGAGAGTCAGAGTGCAGTGACTCTCTTTTGACTCTTATTTTTCTTAGAGTGTACTTACTCGTCGTTCCTGGGGCACTCCGTCGCGAAGTGCTCGAAGCGTGTCATAGCGAAGTCACTTCTGGGCACCTGGGATATACGCGAACACTGAACAGATTGCGCCAAATATATTATTGGCCAGGACTACCTGCTGCCGTGAAACATTAGGTCCAGACCTGTCTAGATTGTCAGCGGCGCAAGTCACCTCCGGCGAAACCAGCTGGTTTGCTACAGCCTGTTCAAGTCCCACAAACGCCTTTTGACCAGATCGGCATGGACCTTTTGGGCCCACTTCCTACATCTGCTGCGGGTAACCGCTGGGTTATTGTAGCAACTGATTATCTCACTCGCTACGCCGAAACAAAGGCTATCCCCAGAGGTACAGCGGCAGAGGTAGCCCAATTCTTCATAGAGAATGTTGTCTTGAGACACGGAGCGCCAGCGGTTGTCATAACAGACGGGGGAACGGCATTCACAGCAGCCCTTTTGCATCACATCTTGACGCTGAGCGGTACCGCTCATCGCAAGACGACAGCCTACCATCCACAAACGAACGGACTCACCAAGCGGCTAAGGAAAACAATCGAAGACATGCTTTCGATGTACGTCGACATTGAGCACAAAAACTCGGACGACATTCTGCCCTATATCACGTTCGCCTATAATACGGCGAGACAAGAAACAACACGAATGACTCCGTTTCGTCTTGTCCACGGACGGGAAGTAAGAACAATGTTGGACGCCATGCTCCCACACGAACCGGACGAAATTGACACGGATGCCGATGATTTTACTCAACGCGCGGAAGAAGCTCGACAACTAGCACGCGTGCGAATCTACCAGCAGCAAGAGTACGATGCACGACGCTATAATGTCCGTCCCAGACCTGTAGCTTACGAAGTAGGTGACAAGGTATGGGTGTGTACGCCTGTACGACGACGAGGACTGTCCGAGAAGCTACTCAGGCGATACTTTGGGCCCTATCGAGTCCTGCGACGACTAAGTGACCTCACCTACGAGGTTGTCCCAGACAGCCCCCCCTTCACGAGGCGACGCCAGCTCCGTTCCGAATTGGTGCTCGTAGTGCGTATGAAGCCGTATGTCACCGAGTGACTGTGCTAGCAACCACCTAAAGGACATTGGCGATATAGCATCGGGCCGATGCTCTTTTAGGGAGAGGCTAATGACGCATGTGCTGTGGCATAGACGACGATGACGAAAAAGAACACTACGGGATTCTATGTAGTGGGACTGCTGGAAGGATTAGAAGACGACGACGTCCATTATTCTTGTTCAACAAGCTCTTGTGCTGTGTTGTCAGAGGTCGTGTTTTATTCTGTTCGCGTTGCACCGCGACAATATAAAGAGGTTTGTTATATTCCGCGTACTTCTCAATTACTAGGTTGATAGCGTGCCTGTGGTCCATTGTCGAGTAAGCTTTCCTAAAACCAGCTTGTTCTCTCGGTTGGTTAAAGTCGAGTGTTTCTCTTATCCTCGTAGAAATTACCTTCGTAAATAGCTTGTATATTACTGGGAGTAGCCTGATTGGTCTGTAATTCTTTAAGTCCTTTATGTCACCTTTCTTGTGGATAAGGATTATATTAGCATTTTTCCAGCTGCGCGCTACGCTACATGTCTTGATACATTTCGTGAAGAGCGATGCAAGTTTTTCAAGAACAGTATCTCCTCCGTCTTTGATCAAGTCGGCTGTTATACCATCGTCACCAGCTGCTTTACCGCGGGAGATGCCGTTGGCAGCTTTTTTTACTTCGTCAGCGGTTATGCATGGAATTTCGGTGTTCTCCTCTGGTTCTATTTCTATTAAGGTTGTATGGTCTGTCTGAGAGCTGTACAGTTCCGAGTAGAAATCTTCTGCTACCTTTACTATTTCGGTGAAACTGTTGATAACGTTACCTTGTTTATCTTTTAGCGCAAGCATTTTGTTTTGTCCTAAGTGCAGTTTCTTTTTGACCGATTTAATGCTGGTGCCTTTCTCTACTGCTTTCTCTATTTCTCTCATGTTAAAGTTTCTTACATCTCTTTGCCTGGCTTTACTGATCAATTTTGATATTTCTGCGAATTCTATCTTTTCTTTTGATGAAGTTACTTTCATTTGTTGGCGTCTTTTTATTAAGTCCTTGATAGATTGGGACAGCTTACTTTTTGCTTGCTTTGTTGTTTTACCCCCGACTTCTATCGCGGTTTCAAGGATTGTTTTCGTTATGGTTTTGTTTATTTGTTCTAAATCGTCATCGTTTTCGTCCAAAGCCTCGAACTTGTTGCTTAGGGCGACTTTAAATTCGTCGTCTTTCGCTCTGATTACCTCTACATTACATTTTTTTCTAGTAAATAATTTAGTTCTTGTTTTCTTTAGGTGAAGTACAATCTTTGCCCTTACTAGTCTGTGATCGCTGCATTTTATCTTCCCCACTACTTCTGTGTCTTGAATTATACCTGGTTGTTCGCACATTATAAAGTCGATTTCATTCTTTGTTTCCCCGTTAGGGCTCTTCCACGTCCACTTCCTATTCTTGTGTTTCTTGAAGAACGTATTCATTATTCGAAGCTGGTTCCATTCGGCAAATTGTACTAGCATTTCCCCACGGTTATTCCTACGGCCGACGCCGTAGTTGCCTATCGCCTGCTCTCCACTTTGTTTCGTTCCTACTTTTGCGTTGAAATCCCCCATGACTACTGTGTATTACGTCCGTACTTTCTTTATTGCTAATTCGATAGCCTCGTAGAATTGCTCTACTTTCTTGTACATTACTTCTAAAATCTCCGCCTTGCTCTTTGTTACTGCGGGCGAAAGTTGATCATGAGGAAGACGCGCAAAATAATAATGTAGGTTCTCCTTGGCTTAGGTTCTCCATAGGTTTACCTCGAGCATACGCTAGAAGGATGTAAATCGTAAATCCATCGTGAGCAAATAAACAAAAATTGTTTATGATTGAATAGAAGTAATAGGTTCCAACCTCGCAAATTTACGTAGGCACCAAAGCGCAAAAGAAAAAGCAAACCCCGGCACCCGTGCGGCCACTTTTGATCCGCTGCTGCGCCCAGCCCGGTGGTCTAGACGGCTTCGCTGGATCAGACTGCTTCGCTGGATCACCTCCCAGACGCGGCGGCTGGATTTAGATTTAGGAGGCCCGTGTCCTGTGCGATGTGAGTGCATTTTAATCAACCCAAGTTGGCCGAAGTTTCCGGAGGCCCGCACTCCCATAATCAGAGCGTGTTTTTGGGAATTCAAAAGCCCAGAAATCAAATCAATCGGCTGCTCCAGCGGCATACACACGCTTTCCATGAGCACTTGTGCGGCCGTTGTTTGTCTGTTGTGATTGATGCGTATGGCGACGATATCATTTTAGAGATGTAAACATCAGTCATTTGTTTCGTCATACCTCTACCAAAACTTCGAAATTTTCATGTATAACAAATAAGGGAGGCGACGATAGAGCGCAAAGACGTCGACGGTAGGATAGTGTGATGATGGTTCGTAGGCCCGGACACTGACAAAAAAGGGAACGAGGCGTAGAGAAGAAGAAAGCATTTATGATAGCACGGTGAGCTACACAAACAGAAGTACTAAGGTCGCACTAGTCAGCTCTAAATAGTTCGGGGCATACAAAGTGTTGCTTGAACGCTCTACGTTTCCGTACTACGTTCATGTATGTCCACCACTCACGCTGTTCATACGCTCGCTGTCTGGCCTGTCGCTGTGTGGCGTCGATGGGATTTGGCTCTAGTGCCGCCATGGCCGCAGCACCAACCCTTACTTCGTCTATGGGTCCGATGGGTGTCGTCCTGGACGTAAGATTAGCCAACGTGGACGGCTGTGGCCAGTGGACCAAATTGACGCCGGTTTGCTCCAAAGCCTAGCCTCTGACTACGAGCACAGGCCCTGCTTGTAGCCGCTTGGCTGACCGAAGAACAGTGGGAGAGCCGCAGCGGACCGGTAGGCGTGACCGTCGCTACCCGATAACATACAAGAGCCGCAACGGACCGGCAGCAATTGGGGTCGCTCGCTGAGAACAGCATTTCGCGCCCAAAAAGAGAGGAGAGCTGGAAGGGACTGATAGCCGTCGCTCACGGAGAAGAGGACGTCTTTGCTGCCAGCTTCTTGGCCTGCCTCGCTGTCTGGGACTGCCCGGGCTTGAATCTCAATCCTAGCGCTTTCCTAGAGCGGCGCCACCACCCACAAGACACACTTCTCTTTCTTCTAAGTTCGACGTCCTTTTCTGTCCGCCACTCCATCACAGCAGATAGATAGATAGATAGATAGATAGATAGATAGATAGATAGATAGATAGATAGATAGATAGATAGATAGATAGATAGATAGATAGATAGATAGATAGATGTGGTCACATGGCAGATATTTGCCAAGAAATGTTCAGCATTTAAAACTTACAGCATCCGTCTAAAGAGACCTCTCTGTAGAACGCTCCGCGACTGGGCTTCCTCAAGTCGACTTCAAACCTCCTCGAACCTAGACTGCACGATCATGTCATGTATACCGTCTTGCCATGCTACTGAAATCAGCGAGCTTGCCTGCAGCAGAATACACGCTGCGCCTAAACCTTACTCATATCAAAAACCTGGGCTTTAAGGAACTTGTCGGTACAACGGCTGTAAGTCTTTTAGTAGCAGCAGCCGTTGCATAGGTACACTATTAGATAAAATGAAGATAACATATAGTGTATTATTGCACAGTCGTTGATAGAAACTGTTTTTCCTATGGCCATTTCATGTCGTCAGGTTCTCATGCTTTCATGCATATGTTATGGTCAATTCAGCCAAATTTGGCATCGGCGTGTGCAGCTTAGTACTAGCTGGTGAAAGCTGTACTGTCCAATGAGACTCAGGACACATCAATGTGTTCATAGTAAGTAAAATTTCTGATCTCGTGTATTGTCTTGTTTTCTGCAGGAAAACAGTACCTCTTTTCGAAACTTGAAGACTACCCTCCAGATATTCCTGGCTTTTCAAAAGACTACTACCATGGAAATCTGGTCAGCCGAGATTTATACGCCTTCTCAATGAATGGGGCAATGACAATAATACCCAAATACAGGGAAAATTTCGAATATTATTATAGTTGGCGTTACGATGTAGACTTCTCGCGCCTTAAGTCATTCTACAAACAGCTGAAGTTTCCTACGCCCTACGACGGATATTTTTATAGTTACGTAATGAAACCAAGAAAGAGCTGCACTGAATAATCATATATTTTACCGTTTGGGCAAGAAGGAAAAATGTCTCCTACAACGAAGTAAACTTGCGAGAACTAACCCTTGACATTGAATAAACAGCCTGTGTCATTTGCGGAATGTGAGCTCAGACGTGTGCTGTCTCCGTGAACTTTAGTAAGGTTAGGACATACTCAGATGAAAATTGCATCAGTGTACCCGCTACATCTGAATATATGAGAGTTATTTCCATATTTAGGTCCCAAACAGTTAATAAAGTCTCTGCGAAATGGGATGTTTCTGATTTCTACCACAACACCTATACCCAAGCAATGTCTAAGAAGGACGTCAACGCCGTCGCAGGAGCGAGACGCCATGGTCGCCCACAGTGACAGGGCTTACTGTAAATTGCCTAATGAGTGGCTCGTATGTCGTTGCAGGACCATTAGAGAATATTTCCCGCATATACTCGAAGGACAGGCATAACAGCGGCTACGCAGTGCTCGCAATTATCTCATTTGTCAGACATCACGAATGTTCTTAAACATTTTTGAGACATCACGAAGATCGTATTGAAACGTTTTCGAATATCCTGAAGGCAGGTTCGATGCCGAGGTGAGGGTTTTGCCTCCCTCCACGGCAAACAACACTCAAGACCGAAATAGCTATAGGGTCGTCTATGTCGTGCGTTAAGAGAAGCAAAATACCTTGTCATAATTATGAACAGATCAGGCTGATCCCCAGGGATATTATCCCCACTGAACAAAGTGAGTAAGATGATCCCATCGTCATAGAAAGGGGCCCGTGATGCTCGTTCAATGACAATCCGTTCGGCTTAAGCTAGAAAGCACGCAAGAAACTTGGAAGCGAGGATAAGGAATTTGCCTATGGTGTGGGGATGGTAAAATCGATGAACGATTGATCGATTCATCGATTAAATGCACACCGTTAAGTGATTAATCGTCATCGATTTCCCCCTTTCAGTTAATCGAATTAATCAATTAAGGCTCTACGATTAATCGATTACGCAACCCCCCACCCCTCCTACCCAAACCGCCCCTTGGCCGGAGCGTATAATTGCGAGGTGTGCGACGCCGAGACGCAGATGTCAGCGCATATTTCTACGCAAGAAGAAGGAGCCCGGAGCCGCAGGTGGCCATACCATATAGACATAGAAATGAACTCGACCTTATCTCCGTCGCCTACACCGTTTTATTTAACCCCCAGATTTTGCTTGCTTCCTGTGTAAGTGCGACATTGTAATATGTGCTGCTTATTTTTTACTGGTTCAGTTCTTATTGCCGTTGTATTTTACTCCTTAGCGAATTAAAGATTATTTGTCACCAATGAAAGAAAGAGAGATAATGTATTAGAAGGTAGAAAGGGTGGCCTGATCTGGTACGCCGCGGCCTTCTAAGCTACTTTGGGGACACGCAACAGGGAAAAATAGCGATGAAGCATGATGAGGGGGATAAGTATAGGAGTGATCCGCATATACATAATAAGGCATGACAGCTTGCGCAAAGGGGACAAGGACGCTAGTAATCACATTTCATTACGCTTGATGCCAACTAACCCAAATGTCCGCCTTAAAGCCTATGTGCCCTTGATAACTGTAATGCTAGGTTTCCTGCAATGCAGTTAGCCCAACTTATGGCAGCTATTCACTTCTGTAAAACAGCGTGCCATGACGCGGAAAATGTCAATTCAGCTCTCTTGACACAAACGCTCATAATAGTCAAACACGGGCACGTGTAACTGGAACCTCGCCTCCACTTGAAAAGTGACAGGGGCCGCCATTAATTGGGCGAAGTTTTTGTGAAAGGTCTCGAAACGCACTCGAATATTTTGTGAAAGGTCTAACAGTCGCATAATGGAAAGAAGCCACCTTAGCTGCGCTTAAGTCTAATGCGTAGTTGCTTTTTATAATCCGCAACTTTGCGCAATGGTATACTGAATGTCTATCATCCAGTCCATTTGCATTGAAAAGATGACCTTGTAGCATTGGGTAATTCTCTATGTTCGCCTGTTTCGGGTATAATACAGCTTTCATCTATTGCTTGTCCTCCCATGTCAGCCAGCCTAGAGGCCGCCGTCTGTTGTGTGGCACGAATGGAAGACAGTCGCGAAATACTGTTTTATAATTTCTCATGCATTGGACAGCGCTCACAGTTCGAGCTGTACGCGCAGTTGGAAAGGTGCGCGTTGCGCCGAGTTAAGTCGGCGACCAGGTGAAGCCTGTGGAGTATACTGGCAGAGCTGCCATTTATTCTAGCTGGGAGGAAAAACTCGTGCCTCTCTATTTTCCTCAGATGCCTGCACTGGTGGCCTGTTTGAGACCAGTGATTGCTTTGCAATCTCGCATGAGTAACCTCATGGAAGAGACACGTCAGTTCGTGGTTATAGTATTATCGAGGATTTCCACAATATCTAACGGACCAACCGAGAAATGTTGCCGTCCATACAAGAAGGAGCGTCTTTACTTTCCTATTCGTCTCTCTCTCTTTTTACCTTTCTCGGTATTTCCTCAGCTTCGGCCACACTGCATGTTTCCGGTGCGACTTTCCGAACAGTGTGGTAGCTAAAAGCGCCTCAGATTTCGGTTCGCTATAGTAGGTAGATTTCGAGGAAATACGATCTGCTGCCGAATCGTCCGTCGTTCATGGCCACCCACGGAATCTTAGATTCTCGACAACATCCAAAGACGACGGGCTCCCTTTGTTCAGTGGGGGAAAGTGCGAATATTCATGCAGCCACTAATGCGCACATGCGATCTCTAGCGCGTCGGACAGACTTGTGTCGATATCAAACACAAGTAACGCTTCTCAAACAACAAACATCATTTTTCAAGCACCTATAAAAAATGTCGAATAGTCGATTAAAACATCACAGCGAAATCAATTAATCAATTAAAGGCTAAATTGATGAACGATTAATCGATTAAAAATTTAATCGACCATCCCTACTATGGCGGGCCTACTTGCATCGTATGGCCAACAGGGGCCGCGATCACGTGCCGCCTGCTAAGCGAAAACAACCCCGCCACGGTGGTTAATGGCAACGGTACTAGGCTGCTGATCCGAGAGTCGAGCGATCGAATCCTCGCCGCGGGGGTTGCATTTCGATAAACACGAAATGTTGAGGTCGGTGTACTGTGCGATATCAGTGCATGGTAAGAAAAACCCAAGTTGTAAAAATTTTCGGAGTCCTCCACTATGGCGTCTCAGATAACCATAGCTACCTTTCGGACATGAAACCTCAGAAATTAATAAATGCTATGCCAAAACGGTAAATAACCTCTCGAAGGAGTGGCCTCTTCATTTTCACAGACGCTTTTTATTAAATTTTGTGTGCGTAGTATTTTACGGGCTAGGCTTCGGCGTGTCTCTGCTGTCGTCATGGTGGGCCCATCATGGATGCCGTGCAGTCAGAGAGTGTGCATTTCTGGGCCGATACTGGAGGCAGGGCACCCAGAGATTGTGGAAGAGATTCTAATGTGTTTCTGCTTATACGCCGGAGCTGTCGGCGTCTAACGTCGTCGTCCCGGGGGCGGGAAAGCAAGCCACTTAGCTGAGAATGACATTTTTGGGGGGGGAAAGTGCATCACCGCATACTTCGCACCTGTTTAGGGTTCACATAAGTGGATTGCGTGACGTGGAACTAAATGCGGCTGCCGCGGAAGGGATTTGATTCAGCGCCCTTCGGGTCAGCAGTGAACTACCATAGCCTCGAGAATACCATGGCAAGTGGCTAGGAAGGTCATGTAAGTATTAATATAATGAATAGTTTTAGAGGGACTGTCTACAATCTTTTATCCATTACCATCTCCTTCCGAGAAGATTTCTTTTTTCGACGCGGAGCATCTCTTGCTCGCGGGTATGGCACTCGTCAGCCGGCGTCCGCACTCGCACTACGCATGCGGGACTCTCCTCTCCCCTCGCTCTCACCATCAGCTGCTGCAGTAAATAAAGCGGGTAGAGAGCGCGCGCTACGCTTCAGTGGTATCTCCTCCTGCTACGATGAAATAAGTTGGTGGTGTTGTGTGATGGAAGCAACAACACTGCAGACCTCTAAACACCGCCGTTAAATGCACCACTGAAACTCTCAGCGATGGTCCGCATCATCCCATGGTCCCCTTCAGGGAGATGGTTCAATTTATTTATTTATTTTCTCTATTGTACCACGTATTATCGCATGGCGGAGGCCGCGCGTACATTACGTCGCTTTGCGAAGACTGACGCCTCTTCTACAAATTCGGCATGCGAAACGCATATGTTCGAGTACTTCCCAGATTACGCAATCACGTCTGTGACACGACTAGTAGTTATATCGACGCAAGCATAAAAGGCGATGCACCTCGCTGCTTATAAGTTTTTCATCGACATCGCCGACCGACTATGGTACTCAGGACTGTTATTCTGGAGTTCGAGTTGCCTTCGTTTTTGCGACCAGGTTACAAAGGAAGTGCCAGTGCAATGATGTGCAATTTCAGACGGCGCTGATCGGAAGCGCCGTAATCACCAAATAGCAAGCACATGCAATCTGGACGTAGGAATCCGCCTCCTGCAGCAACACTGCATAGCGCTAGCATCGCGTGGTCGGCATCAACAGAAAACGCCAGGCCAAAAAAAAAAAAAGAAGGCAACCCAGCATAACTCGGGGGAGCGGAGAAGAGGCACGCTACTAGGGGAGCGCAGTGCATGCGCAGAAGTCATCCGGCGCGGCACATGTGCACAGGTGGTGCCACTCCATCCCTGCATCTCCCCGAAGTAAGTGATGACGCGTGGGCGAAGCACTGGGCATCGTACGGTCTTACCGTAAATCAAGCGCGACATTGCCCATTCGTGCATGTAAATGAGTGACAACGCGTGAGTATCCTTAAAAACGCGTTGTCATTCATGCACTCGGTCTTTATGAGGTCCCTGTACTCCCAGGTCGTACATTGTGTCTCAGGGTTACTATTAGTGAGTGCACACGCTGCAAATCTTTATTGTTGAGCTATTACGGGGAATCCGGCTGCTTGCCTCCACCGTCTATCATCATCATCACCTACGCTAGCTCGTGGAAGGCAACGCCGTCTTGGGGCGGAGCACATGGAGCACATCCTGGCTATCGGCATTGGGCTTGGGATAACTAAAGTACGTTGTTCCAATGACTCGTGTGCCGATCTTTGGGAACCTCAGCTGGCCAAGGGCTCAGAAGCCACGGCCCTGACTCCACTATGCACAAGAGAAATCTCCCACCGGCACTACATTGCAGGTCACCATCCAGTTCATATATACACGGGTTAGCCAGTGAACGGTTGCGCAGCGCCGAGCTGTCGGTTGTTAACACGAAAGTGTTTTACGCCGGAGTCACGAAATAAGAAGTAGTTGAGGAGAGGAAACTTCTATGCCGCGGCAGCGCGCGGTGGCGGTGGCGGTGGCGCCGGCTGGGGCGGCGGCGGCTCGTTAATTTAACGCTTTGGCGAGGAGGAACTTGAGTTTTCTCAGCATCACGATAGGTGACGTTTCCGGCCTGGGGCCATGGTTTACATATCATCCAATGGGCGCAACGTATAATAATCGCTTTACCGAGTCATATATCGCAAATTTTCTCAGTTTTTAGTCTGTGGTGTCAACAATAAGGGTGGTGGATATTTTATCTCCACTTTGTAATAAATGCTGACGTAATTACTTGGCGTACAGCGCTCGGAATAAGCTGCTTGCAGTCACTCCAAAGCAGACGACTCGTGCCACTATAAGCCATTCGCTTGCGTGTTGTGAGCACGCGTGGGTAAATGGCGTTGGCGAAAAATGGGACGAAAGCTGCCGCGTATTCTTTGTGATCTGCTGACACTAGAACTCTCAAGGGGTTTCCGCAGCATGCGGAAGGAGTGGCTCCTCAAACTTTGCGCGTTTTTCGTGTTCCAACAAAGGCGTGCGCTGTCCAGGATTTCCATCAATGCCGTTTCTGGGGAGGATACGTGTTGTGCAAGGTGAAGCTGTTTACATTCGAAATTCCCATTGACTTGGTAAAATTGCAGGTGTGCGCTCATCGAATATCAAGGAACGACCAAGGGCTCATGCCCCGTGACTACGTTTGCGAGAAGCACTTCTCGGGTGGTTGCATAACGCGACGATGTTAAAACGAGTTTGGAGGCGACATCGTCGACAAACCGATACGGCCTGCCCTGTAACTAGATGCCATGCCGTCCACATTTCTGCGCTCTCTCAGCCAGAGATTGAGATTGATACACCCCTTCCCCCCAGCGCTAACACTCCCCCAACACCTCCCGCTGTATCCTCAGACTCCCCTAAAATCCTCAAGGTAACCAATAACTTGGTATCCACCCCCACCCGCCCCTTCTACTGGTTACGCCATGACTGACACCCCAACGCCCCCCCTCCTCAAGAGCGAAATTCTAGATAAACCCCAGCCTCGCTACCGCCAGTCTGTTCGCTAAAAAATAATACATGGCCGCCTGGAACTGTCGCAAAGTGCGGAAAGGAAAATGAGATGAGGAAAATGAGATGGTGCGTCGTCGCACATCCCTTCCACGAGTCCAGCGCCTTCAACAATGAGAAAGCAAATAATGGTGTAAGTGCAGTTGAAAGAATAGAAACGATGCTGTGCCGGTAGTTCTGGTGCTGAGCTAACCAATCGAATTCACGTCATAAAAGGGTTATACATTTCGCGTTTCCGAAAGGGTACTGTGCAGGTAATTGTTGTGTGTGGGACACTTTCATTTTGTTAGTCTATCAAATCATTTTCAGCCACCGACGACGCGCAACAAACGCCCACATTACGGTGAATCTGCGCCATTTGGCCTTAAAACGTTTTACCACCAAGCTTTCGCGGAGAGCGTGACGCGCGCGTTTCTCTTTCTCTGCGACATGTCTCGCACGACGGAGGGGCTGTTTGCGTGGTGGGCGTATCTGCGTTGCTGGGCTGCCCGAGCAAGCGCTGTTTCCCCTCCTCAAGAATTCTTGCTCCGTCGCCGGGGTACACCACAACCCCGTACGTCACTGCCGTAAAGGATATGATGCAGTAGAGTAAACATGTAAGAACAATAAAGAAAATCACCTAGAAAATCTCAGGCCTGTGCGGAATCGGAGGACAGTGAAAGCGAAAGCTGGAGGAGCGACCTTCATAGAGGCCATCGTAAATGCTTGAGGAAACTAGTGAAAATACAGGCGGCAGGTATCGCCTCCTCCATAACTGTACGGTTTGAGCTTCTCTTCACAGCGATATGTTGTGCCCGACGTAGCCTTGCTGCAGCCGCGCGCGTAGCTCTGCGATTCGCTTCTTCAGCAGCGGTGCGCACCTTACGCGGAGGCGCCATGAGGTATACCGAAGAGCCATCTCAGGTTTCTGTCGGGGCTGCTCACCTCGCGTGTCGCATGCCGCGAGATGACAAAAGTGCTTCACGACGCAGCTATTCGTAATTAGGATGACGGGCCGCCACCGCCGCCTGTGTCCGTAACCGGCAGCGGCATCGGACAACTTCGGCGCCAAAAAGGCTGTTATTTTAACCTCATCCCAGCTTACATTGAGAAGGTTCTGTTAATGCGCTGGATATTGAACCCACAGCCCCCCGCGGCACGACAAAAGGTACCCGCTTCGCTGCCGCTGCGTTAATGCGGCACGTTTTTTTTCTTTCCGTATGCGGCAAATGCTCGATGCTGTACGAACGCCTTTGTTTATTTATTATTTATTTATAATATCCTCAAGGCCGTAAGGCATTACAGAGGGGAGTGGGTAAAAATACGTAAACTAAAAGTACAATGAATTAAAAAAATACAATTGTTCTCCAAAAGAAACACAAACAATTTAGTTAAAGTAAACAAACAAGTGCAGGGTGAATGCAAATAACAGAACCGTTCACCTGGTTATACAATGGGAGCTAATGCTTCGCAAAAATATTTGTGGTTAGTAATGGTTGCGACGCTTGTGGCAAGATGGTTCCACTCTTGAGAAGTACGTGGAATAAATGACTGAAAGAAGGACTTAGTATGACATGATACGATTCCTACCTTATGACGATGATCGACACGGTTTGAAATGGAGTATGATTTTCTGAAATGGAGTATGATTTTCACAGGAGTATGATTTTCTGAGCACTAGTGCTGCGCACTAGGGCTCAGAAAATCTGTGCACTAGTGAAATATGATTTAGACCCTAGAAAGTTCGCGAGATTCGTGAAGATTACATGTTCTAGTAATTTACAACAACTGCTTGTAAGAGATATGGGTCGGTAATTAAGAGGTGAAATTCTGGATCCCGATTTGTAGATAGCAACCAACTTCCCTATTTTCAGTTTTTTGGAAATTCGTATAACGCCAGCGATTGCGGAAACATTTTACTTAGAATCATAGCAGTAACGACGCCAGTGCTCTTAAGAAATTTACTGTTAATACAGTCGTAGCCAGGAGCAGAGAGAAATGGTAAATTATCCATTAGTTTCATGATAGCAGATGTTCCTATGATCACGGGATCCATGGGTGAGTACACGTATTGGCATGCATTAGGGACTAAAATGTTAGAAGATTTTGTGAAATGGCTTGTAAATTAATCATTAATGACTGACGCACACATGTTCTCGGAAACGTTATTACCGGGCGCGTCTTCAAATGAAATGGCATTGTTAGTGGTAGGGTTGATAACCCGCCAAAATTTTCTCGGATTTGTTTTAAGTGTTTCGAGTAGTGTTCTTGATAAGTAGTTGTGTTTCGCGGTTTTCAGAGCTTTTATGTAAACGTTTGAAGCAGATTTGTTGGCTGTCCAGTGCGACGATCAAAGAAACGATTTTGCTAAGCGAAAGAAACGTTTCTTACGAGTTGATAGCCTTTTTAGTTGACCAGAGTGCCATGGTGCTTGAGCGTATGGAAAGAATGTGCGATTGGGAATATATTGCTCGCTTAATTTATGAACTGTGTGTGCGAACAGGTCCCAGTTAGATTGAACTGAACGGGGCCTCGAAGTTTCTAACGAAGTCGTCGTAGAAACGGGCAAGTTCATTATATATGGCTGCAAAGTTAGCTTTACGGTAGTCTCGTATGGTTTTTTGATGTTTAGTTTTTTTTTGTGGGAGTAGCATCGAGTGTGAAATTTAGCGAGACATGGTCGCTGATTCCTGGTAAGTATGTAATGCGGGAGGCGAGGTCAGGATGAGTCGTGAATACTAATCGAGAGCGTTACCTACGTTACTTGTAATCCTGGTGGTTTCAGTTACTAATTGCGTGAAACAAAAAGCCGAACATTAATTAAGAAAGCCTTCAGTCGGCTGTGAAAAGAGGGGAGACGTGTCGGCATGGTGTTCCACGTTATATTAGAAAGTTGAAATCTCCTAGCAGAAACATATGACAAGAAGGAAAACAAGGGCTAACCATGTTGATAGCATCACGTAGATCATGGACAAATGTGGGTGATGAGGAAGGCGACCTACAGCAAGTACCTAGTACCATTTTAGAGTGACATGGGGTTAGTAGAACCCACGTCATTTCAAGAGAACTGTGAATTTGGATAGGAGATGAACGTATATGTCCTTTGAAACCACAAGTAGTACCCTCCCCCCCCCCCCCCACGTTCGGTGCGATCGCAGTGATAAACCAGATAGTTGTGGGCATCATCAAATATTTCCCAGTCAAGTGTGTGCGCTGGTAAATACATTTCAGTTAAGGCGATTATTTTCGCCTCGCATGTGTCAATTGTGGACGAGAGTGCACTGCGTTTGTTAAGAATACTCCTGGCGTTAGCAAAAAGAACGGATATTTGGTGCAATTGTGAATGCGAAGATATGCCACTACCCCTCTCTTTTCCCAAGAGTAGTGCATTGGCCACAGCAGCATCCCGGTGACTTTCTCTGAAGCCACGCGAGTCTACTTCTTGAACATAGTCAAGGTTGTGGTTGTAGATAAAGCACTTGTTTTCAATGAACAATTTGTTGTAGCGCAATTTAGACATAGGGTGTCCAGGAGAGTTGTTGGCAAACTCAATTAGTCTTTTGGTGAGGTACGAGTACTAGGTGAAAAATGTTCGCTCACTGAAATGTTCATTCGTTTCAGCTGGCTACGAAAAGACAGAATTTTTTCTCCGGTCTTGAAGCTAGAAAATTTGGCCATAATGGGACGGCATTTTTCAGGTGCGAACGGGCCAAGACGATGTGCGCGGTCGATGAACCCAAGGGAGAAGGGTTCAAAGACTTCTTTTATCGCCGCAGACAGCTTAGTTTTAGTTTTGTTCGGGTTTCCTTGGCGTCGGTGACACCACAAAACATGAGTTTATCGTCCTCGAGTTCATCGAGGCGTACTCGGTAGGAATCACTGCGGTGCGATAAGTCAGTTATTGCGTCGTGCATTTGTGATAAGTCTTTGCCGAGATGATCAATGTTCTTTGATTTTTCTTCAAGCTCGTTAAGTCTTTTTTGTATTGCCGATATCTTGGTTTCTATGTTCTTTTGACCATCCTTAATTGCCTTCACATCAGCAGCCAGATAGGTTTGCGCGTTCGAACCTTGAAGCGTACTAGTATGCACATATTTCAGTAGCCTGAACATCGCTTTCGCCTGATCTGCGGGATTTTCTGGTAAGGTTTCAACGTCGACTAAGTTCTCAGAGCGTGTGTTAGGTCCCGGGTTAGTTTCGACGTCCCCCACATAGAAAAACAGCCGCAAACGATTTGCCAAAACACTTTTGGGCGCGGAAACAGCAGCAGAAATGGATCGTTTGATCATTTAGCGTGTCAAGAAAACTTAGTACACACCTGCATGGTGGAAAGGCGGTGATTAGGAGACGTGCAAAGTGCACTGTTTCCGTGCCCACTGAGAGGTAGGTCGATGCGCCAGCTGCTTAAATGTACCCCGGGCGCTGTTGGCGTGGTCGATGCGGCTGGAAGGCCGAAGATGAGCCCATCAGTCACAGTAAAATTGTGCATTTCATCACCACGTCCGTCGCACGAGATCTGAGGGGGCGCTAGCTTCATGACGACATCTGGTGAACACACGTGTGCTGCCGATGACTAGGCGATCAGGAGCGTAAGCAGATTCAGCATCGTGAAAAGGCGGTGATTTGGAGACGTGCAAAGTGCACTGTTTCCGTGCCTTTATGTTCCTTCTTCGACGCTGTCGTGTGCCTCAGCGCGCGCGCATCCAGCACATTACCTGGAACGGTCCGCCATCCAAGAGAAGCAAAGTGAATCACTGCAGCTTTACTTCGCCTCGCTTGAATCACAGCACCTTTCCAGCGCGTTCCAAAGTCCGCCTCTATGAACGAGTGCTGAGCCGCGGGCAGTGCTGCATTCGTATAGCTTCGATAGCGTGGTGGTAGTGCACCGGTCACCTTTCTTCGTTGGTGGCGTTTCCCCGCCGACCCCTCGTCTTCAAGCGTGATGGAATCAACAAAATTGCTGCGTCAGGAGTCAGAGCATGGCGACGACGTGGACATGTAAATGAGCCGCAAGTAAATATCACTGCTACCTTTCTCGCGTGTCATTTACTATAGACTGTGCCCAGTTATTAGGTAAACTACTGCAGTTACTCCAAAGGGCTAGCCCTTGATGTTCTTTCAGTCAAGATCAGGTACAGCGTACTTCGCAGAGAGCGTTTAAATATTTAACGCACACCATTTGGTCTCTCTCACGACAGCATACGATGCTCTGCCGTGAGCACCGACAGACACCGGATGGACGAACAAGCCTTGACCCTAATGTGCTTCGCCCTTAAAATAGCGTCGTGCAGCATGGTGCGATCGAGGTAGAGAGGAGCAGTGAAACAGGAGATAGCTACAGCCGACACCTACCGCCGTTCCCGCGCCGCCCCGAACGCGCCTGGTGTCCGTGACTCCTGTGGCGGGTCGGCCGGATGCTCACTCAGTTCATTTCGGGCTACCCTGGGTCACCACGGACCGTGAAGGCGCCAAAAGAACAGCGTGAATAGCAATGAGGTTTTAACGCGATAGCGTTAGAGAGCTCGTTCCGCAGAAACACCGCCGGCGGTGACGGCGTCTCCACGGCGTCTCTTGTAAGCGAAGAAGCGTCCGTGAGCGAAAAATAACGGCTACAAAAATGGACAACTATGTCCATCTAGCGGGGAAGACATATCAAGCAATGTGTCGACTACCATGGCCTCAGAGACGGCGGGCGCCGCCGCCATCTCGGAGGCCATGGGACGACAGCAGAGCTTATATGCGGCCTCGTCGGATGTTCTGCATGCACATTTTTTCAGAATTTCTTTCTCACGACACCTTATTAAAGAAGTGAAGTACTGCAGTAGCTATTTCACCAACCATAAGGCGATGGTTGTTGCGGTTGGCCGGAAGAGGTCCCCAGAAAAGCAAATCGACCAGCTGTCATATAGTTAACGCATGAAGGACGACAGAATGTGACCATTTATGAATAAAGGTGTCACGCATACACGCAGTTCATAATACAGGACCATGTGACTACGTCACTGTACAAAATTTTCATGAAGTTGATATAAAAGTGCTGTTAAATAGATCATAAACCCGTACCATTACTATAGATACGTCGCGCGTGCGTGCGCGCGCGCGTGGCTGTGTCTGTGCGTATGTGTGTAACTCATTAATAAATACGCACTGAGTGGTTGATGTGCACACTAGGGGCCGGATTTCGCTATCGCGTTCAACTCTTAAGGACGAAGCTTATGGGTTCCCGACAAGAATCAGATCCAAGAATGCGGGTTAGTTCTCTAGCAAACTGGGAAGTTTTGTGATCGTGACCATATCAGTTATTTGCTCGGCGTTAGCAGATAGATGCTCTGGAAATTCACTGATCCAGTATGTGGATGGCAAATTGAAGTTCCCGCCTACCAAAGTGTTGTCGGCATGTCCATCGGTGACGCATAAAAATTGTTTTAACAATCCGAAGAGTTTTTTAGGGGCGAAGCACCTTAGGACTAGCTTTGAGGTCGACTCTCGCTGTCACGGCATATGCACAAACCGTTGCCACAGTGGCTGGGTATGGGCCCATCCTGGAAGCAATGCAGTAAAATGGTGCGTGTGCATGTGTGGGTCCGTCCTGGAGGCAGTGGACCCAGTGTATATGTGGGATTGTCGGGTTCGAAACGATTCTAACGAGTTTCTACTAATGCGCCCGGGCTTTCCGCGTCTAACGGCATCGTCGTGACCACGGTAAAGAAAGCCCTTTAGCAGCAGCTGGCGTTTCCTATGGGAAACACCGCACATTTGGCACATTCGCAGGTTCCACGTTAGTAAGCTGTCATCATTCTAGGGCCGAAACACCTTAAGATGTAGCTTTGTCGTCGGCTCTCGCTGTCACGGTATATAGAAAAACGTTGCTATAGTACAAACACATGTGAGTATGTGATTCCAGAACCCACGACAATACATGAATTTGAACAAAAGGATTAAGACGCAACAAGAATAAAGAGGAACCAAATAAATACATTTGCATATGTATACACATGATGTGTATACATATGCATTTCACATTCGCAGTTGTGACGCGCGGGTGAAGTACGGTGATATACCGCTATGATACCCAGTCCCTCTTCAGTCGTTAGGATTAACATTAGTGGAGATGTGGTGATTATTTTCATTTGGTGGGTGGTTAAACCCGCCTGTCAAAAATGCATTCATCGAGGCTTGTTTTGGCAATGACAAGATCTAAGCAAAACTACAAGAGAAGCTAAAATGAAGGTCGAGGCTTTAATCGGTGAACTGATATCGTTAGAAACGATGGAGGACAGGGAATGCCGCAAGAGCCAACGTTTCGACAAGTCGATGTGTCTTCGTCAAGACGGCGACTGCCTTCTCGAGCGTTGGTTTCTGTACGCCATTGCACGCTCTACCCCATTCACAGAAGTAGAGAAAAGAGGCGCATGCGAACAGCAAAAACAACAAGAACGGGTGGGACGAGGGTTTGGGGGAGGTTCGGTGAGAGGTGTTACCGTGACTAATATAAATGGTAAGAACGAAAACTTCCCAAGAATCCGCTCGTGGTACATATCTTGGAAATACACTGTGTGTACAGCGCCAGAAAGCAGGACGGAAAAATGGAACACATACACTCAGTATAGGCGTTGCACCCATCGCATGTGGCCCCCCCTCCTACCCCGCACCACCCACTTCACAGCTGCAGTGCATTTCACTGAACGCTTATCGCTAAAAAGTTGATTACACTGTTTAAGGCCATTGTTCTCGTCGAACTGGATGGGATATCCGGACCTAAAAGCACACTTTTGGAAGAAACACTGCACAGGCCGCTGAAGTTTCCACTGCAAAGCTGAAATTATTCCTTTCACTTAAGTACTTTTAATTTGACTTTACGAACTACCTGCAAATTTTTGTCACCAGCATGGGAACTCCTTTCGCCTCGACCTAAGTCGCCTACCGATCCCAAAGCTGTGAATCGTCGCCGCTAAAACCTCCCACCTACCTACGTTCCATATACAATATGATTATTATTTGAAAACAGGGTGTAAGTACACTAAGCACATTTCTTGAGCATTTTCACAATTTCCTACCCAGCATTAAATTTTCCATGGACCACTATTCTAGTGAAATTAATTTTCTCGACACGTCAGTATCCATAGAAAAAGCAAAACGAAAGACGACATTTTAATGAAAGCCAACAGCGAGCCAGCAATACCTCGAATGTAATACTCATCACCCGTGACACGGCAAACAGGGGATACTTATAGGACCGGCAAGGCGCATGAGAAGTCTTTGGAGCAACGACGCGGATTACTTTCACTACATAAGCAGTTTACAGGCAACCTTAGCTCAATGAATTATCCCGCATAACTCTCACAACAACGCACACAATGGCCCGTACAAACTAGATAGGACACCAGCACCACAAAAAAGATACAATAAAGCACGGACCAACCAGCCACTAACATTCATAACAAAATACTCCAATGCGCTTCCAAGCATAATTAATATTCTTCGTAAATACTACGCAATACTAAGAAACAACGATCGCCTTATAAAAGAGTTTCCCGAAATACCAAGGGTCATCTACCGCCGTAATAGAAACTTTAAGGACTTGTTAGTAAATGCCAAAGTGAACTCCTAGCGCAATGCCCGCGTAATAAATAGATCTCGTCGCATATGTAAGACTTCCATGCATATTCGAAATTCGCTTAAAGTCAAAAGCATTGCAAGTGACTATGTTTGTTATATAAAATCAAGTTTCCCTTGCACTAGTCCAAACGTTATTTACGTGTTGGAATGTTTACTCTGTCGAAAGAAATATATTGGCGATACTCGTCAACCAAATAATGTTAGATTAAACGGGGACCGCGCGGGCACCGTGAATAATCTGCCGACAGCAGTGTCACAGTATTTTAATATGGCAGATCATTATTGTGACGAACTGAATCTCCACATACTTCAGTCAAACTTGAGCAACCCAAGGGACAGAAAATACAGGATATCGTATCTTTTCTGTTTTCTTCCTTTTCAAATACCCTCAGGGTACATACGTACATTGAAGAGGGGAGAGGCAAAGAAAAGTTAACAGATAATAACTACTTGGTTACAGATACATAATATAGAACAAAATAAAATATCACGATGACACTTACAATTTCAGTTGCAATACAAAGGCAAAAGAGATATAATGGTAAAACATAACTCATATAAAAGTTCAATACCCTCCAGCCTACAGGAGTGAAGCGTTTCAAAGGGAACCGTTGCTTCCATTAGATACTGCGGGGGCTTTTATGGAAGACTACAAAATGTAAAGGTATTTCACCTGCCGTGAATTTTTTGGTGCGGATCCCCATCCAGTTTGGCAAGAACAATGGCATTAAACAGATTAGTCACTTTTTCAGCAAAGAGTTTTCGGTGTAATGCAATGCGGTTGCTGCGCGGTTTATGCAGGTAGGGGGTGGGGGGGGGAGAAACATGCAATAGGTGAAAAACCTGTACCTATGGTATGTGTTTCTTCATCCTGCTTTTTAACGCTGTGCACACAGTGTATTGCGAAAGTGCACTCACCACAGAGTATTTATTAGGTGTGAATGATGCGGCGAACAGGCCAGACCAAAGCAGAGAGGAGAGTCAAGGTGACAACTACAATCGATGAAGAAACCCATGTTATGATGACTATGTACAGATGCCGAATGATGATGGTGTATTAAGTGCCCACACTTATTCTCCGGCGCGAGAACAGCCAGCCTGGCCGCAGCTTAAACGGATAGAGACCGCCTTGCGAAGGGCTTCATGCGGGAAGCGTGAACGATTTCTGTACAGCGACAGCGACGGTCAGTTGGAGCAACCACAGGTGTCACGTGATAGTTTACAGAAGACATCTAGGCCGACATTGTGTACGAGCAGATGAAGCCAAATTCAAACTTTTCGCACAAGCCAGCAATCCGGATGGTGTCCTGACGAGCACTCCGCCTGTGCGGAAAAATCCGATGCGACCACAGGTGTCATCGGCATTCTTGCGATCCTGTTGACTCGCTTCGGTGTTCATGCGGGAGGGCTGGTGAGAATGCTGGAGACACGAGACGTATTTCTCACAGAAGGTCGAAGATGTTTTGATGGGCCCAGGGAAGAAAGATGCGTCCCGTAGGGAATCGGGCGCGGCCGTAGAAAAGATAGAAGGGTGAGTAACCGGTTGTGCGTTGGACAGCGGTATTGTACGCGATTTTCACGTAGGGTAAAAGTGCGTCCCAATTCTTGAAGTCCGGTCATATGTATATGGTTATCATGCCGGAAAGCGTACGATGAAATAGCCCGGTCAAGACGTTGGTTTCGGTTGGTAGATGGATGTTGTTTTGTGTGTGGTTCCAGAGCCTCAGGGGATTTCGTCTACGAGTTGCGACAAAAACTCTTTTCTCCAGTTGCACAGGAGGATGCGAGGAACCTCATGACGCAGAATTATTGCGTGTAGTATAAATCCAGTGACCTCGGATGCTGAGGCGGAACTCACGCACGCTGCTTCGGTGTACCATGTCAAATGGTCAACGGCTGTGACGATCCATTGTGGCCATTCACCGTGACCGCACAGATCAACACCAACGACTTCGAATAGTTGCGAGGGGCAAGGAACCGGCCGAAGCTACCAGCTCAGAGCAGATTTAGGGAGCTTTCGACGTTTGCAGAGTGTGTAGGAAGCGACATACCAAGCCGCACTATTAGACAAGCCAGGCTAGTAGAAATGAGCTTTGATTCGGTCGTAGGTTTTCCAAACCCCATGGTGACCAGCAGTCATGTCGCCGCGAGCGGCTTTGAGGACGTGGGCCCAAAAAGAGCGAGGCAGAACAAGCACCAATGATTAACCACCTGGGTGGTAGACATGGCGGTATATATTACTGTCGTCGAACTTAAACTGTGCCAACTGTCCACGAAGGTGGGCGTTAGGAGGAAGCGAAGCTCTTTGAAGGCGGTCTATGATGCGTGGGCAGTAAGCGTCAGCAAGCTGATAAATACTAAATGATTCGTGGTCGTCCGTGGGCATGAGATTATCTAGGGACACTAAGGACGTAGGACACGAGGTCGGAGCATACGAGGGCGTGTGACGGAAGTGAGCCGAACTACCTACTGCGTGGTGTCGCAGGAAGCGGGCAATGAGACAGGGCGTCTGCGTCCGCATGTTCTCTGCCGCTTTTATACAGAATCGTTATGTCGTATTCTTGTAGGCGAAGAATCCAACAACGGACGCGCCCGGGTAAGTCCTTGAGCGTCGAAAGCCACCATGATAGTCCGTGACGATCGTAAAATGGCGGCTGTGAAGGTAAGGTCGCAACTTCTGGACTCACAAAACGACAGCTACACAATCCTGTTCAGTTCATTAGTACGCGGCTTGCGCATGCGGCGACCCTTTCACGTAAAGACTCGTCGCGCTGTAAGATAATACCACCAGTGCCGTGACCGCTTGCGTCAGTATGCAAGAGGACAGGTGTGGCTTCATCGAAGTGTCGAAGTACTAGTCCAGACGTAAATGCGCGCTTAAGAAGTGCGAACGCCGATTCAAATTCTGGAGACCATGAATAGGGAACACGAGCACCAAATAACTTCTGCCAAAGTACAGCGGTGAAGGTGAAGTCTCGAATGAATTGCCAAAAATAATATGCGAGACCCAACAAACTTGGCAAATCTTTGGCCTTTTCAGAACGAGGGAAACACGCAGCTGCAGAAACCTTGTAAGGGTCAGGACGAATGCCATCCTTGCTCACAATGTGGCCCAGCACCATGCCGCTCTTCCTGACAAAACAGCACTTTTTGGTGTTCAGAAGAAATCCGGCGTTGGCGAAATGCGTAGCAAAAAATTCCTGCAGACAAAGACGCGAGAACGACAGGGGATGACCAAGGACTTGTAGATGGATGCGTAATGTTTTGTTGCAACATCTCGGCAACGCTTTATTCGATGACTCTTCGTTCTGCGAGTGATACGCGATACGGTAGACGGCGCACGCTGGACCCGCCGGCTGTCTCTACCGAACCGTGGTAATGGGAGTCTGCCCCAAGAAGCCGAGTGCAGGTGAAACAATGATTTGTTTTTGTACTAAATATTGTAACTGATCGGACTCTACAGGAGTGAGGTCTGGCCAATGGCAATGGGAAGAGTAGAGGGAGTGGCGAAAGAGGTGCAACAGAGGAGTTGGAGGAGGAGGAAGGAAACAGAAAGGCAGGGAGGTTAACGAGAAAATGTCTGGTTGGCAAGCCTCTCCTGGGGGATTGGGAATGGGGAATAGGAAGATGAAAGAGAGAAGAGCGAAACAAAAAGCGGTCGGTGATGGCAGATAATGCGTTGATGCGTAAGGTATTATACGGGCACTCTGTCAAAGGCGTTCACACAAGCCCATCGTCCTCAAGAAAAGAAACAGTGCTTTTCCTGCCTTGTGGGCCGACGAACGGTGAATACGGTGCCCCAGTAACATATGTACCGAAAGTGACCGTTTGTCGAATCGTTGGAATACCTGAGTTAGGGTTCGACGTTTAGCCGTAAATCGAGGGCAATGGCACAGTAGGTTGTCATTGGTTTCATCGGTCCCACAACAGAAGGATCAGCAGATGAAGCTGCCTCGAGGGAAATGACAGAGAGATTCGGATCCAATGGTGCAGTCTAGTGCAGCGCCTCTAGGAATGAGCACTTTTTGGGATGTCGGATTTGTTGCACAGAGATGTGCTGAATCATCAGTAAACCGAATCATGCCTGTGGCGAAAGCAATGCATCTTGTTAGCGAGCGTGCCGATGGAAGTGCGTGCACGCCGCCTGTGTCACATATTTTAGCTGCTTAGCTAAAATCTTTAAATTAGCTGCTTCACAGATTAGCTGTGAAGCAGCTGCTTCAGATTAGCTGCCTCACAGATTTTGGTTGCGGAAATAATTCAACTGCTGCTGCCTTCTGCGGGTCAGGTCTAATGCCGTGTCTATCCACGACATGTCCTAACCCCAGTGTTTGGCGTTCGCCAAAACGGCACTTAGAGTTGAGCACAAGACCGGCCTTCTTAACGCAGTCGAGTACGATATCCACACGAGTGTTATGCTCGTGAAATGTGCACCCAAAAATAACGACGTCATCAAGAATGCACATACAAATCTGCCATTTCAGTCCACGCAGAATGGTGTCCATGAATCTTTCAAATATCGCAGGGGCATTGCACAGTCCGAACGGCATGACGTTAAATTCGCACAGCCCATCAGGCGTAACAAATGCCGTTTTCTCCTTGTCATCTGGATGCATAGGGATTTGTCAATATCCGGATCTCAAATCAACAGAAGAAAAGTCGGAAGCGGAATGTAAGCAGTCTATGGCATCATCAATGCGCGGGAGCGGGTAGACGTCTTTCTTAGTAACGGAATTTATTCTGCGATAGTCAACGCAGCATCTCCCCGTACCATCTTACTTTTTCACAAGGATGACGGGAGCGGCCGAGGGACTCGCCGATTCTTGAATTATTCCTTTCGGCAGCATCTCTTGCACTTGCTCGTTGATAACCTTGCGTTCGGATGGTGCGACCCTGTAGGGTTTCTGCCGTATAGGGTGCGCTGACGCGGTGTTGATCCGATGACGTATTGGAGACGCTGGAATTGGAGGTCTTTTGCTGCTCTCTGAACAGTCGAAGACTTCCGAGTGCATGGTGAGAATGTCCAGAAGTACATGACGCTTACTTGGGCTAAGTGACTTGTTGATCCTTTGTAAATGCTGCGAACCGTCGGAACCCTTGGGACGTAAACGTGCATTCTCTTCAGCAGCATCAAAACAAGGGCAACTGGGGTCGTAGACATTTCGGGTTTCAACAATGCAAGTTTCATGCCTCGGGGCAATACTGCTGGTTCCGTTGAACTATTAACAGTCCATACTCCTGTGCGTCCTTTAACTACAGACACCACGCAATGAGCTACTAAAATGTTCTTTTTATGCATGCTGAAAGAATTGGTTCTGCATCGAACATGGCAGCATCATCACTTGAGCACGTAACTGGGATGCACATGGCAGAAAACGGGGGAAGAACTGTGTCCTCAGAGACAAAGAAGGTACAGTGGGCCCGGGATGAATTCTCGAAGAGAGTAGCTGGACAACTAGCATGCACCGAGATGTTCCCGCTCCTACAGTGAACGGTTGCTCCACGTTCGCTCAAAAAATCAAGACGCAAAATAACGTCATATGTGGACTGCTTTATCACTGCAAATTCCGCGGAAAACACTTTACTACACAAAAACACGTTTGCGGTACAAATACGCACAGGACAAAACGTGGAATGTCGCACCACGACTTGGAGAAAACATCACTTTCTGACCTAAAATGTTCTTAAAACTCCCACTCATCACCGAAATGGTCGCCCCTATATCCACAAGTACCATTGTAGCCACTCCATCAACTAGTACATAAGCTTTGTTTTTTAGTAGTAACGCTGACGGGGGTATATCTGTCGGCAATGCCTGGTATCCTGCGGCTTCACCCCCAACGGCCGCACCAACTAGTTTTCCGGCGGCGGTGACCGGGTCCGTCGGCGCGGCGGTGGAGACCGTGGGACACGTGGTGCTGGTGGCGGCATTACGCTTCGGTCAGAGGCCGGTGAGAAGTACCGTACACGTGTAGGCATGTATGGTGGCCGTTGCGGAGAGAACGGGCTGTGAAAGGCTGAGAGTAGGGAACGAACGAGGGCTCTCGCTGGTATGACGAGCGATTGTTACAAAATCGTGCGATGTGTCCAGCGATGCCACAGCTGTAACACAATGGAAAAGGTCGAGACACACGTTGCTGCTCATAATAACCAGTCCGCTCTCTAGGCGTAGGGTAGTAGCGCCGATCTTCTCGGACACCGTAGTCAGGAGACGACGGGTGAGAAAGACGACGAGGGCGGAAGCGCCGTTCGAAATTGGAGGGCGTCCATTTTGAGAACCCAGATCGCAGTCGCCCTAGGTGTTCAGTGGCGTCTGCTACATTAACTGAAGGTTGCCAATGGAGCTGCAGTTGCCGGAGCTCTCACGTTGGGTTTCTCTCGCATAGACGTCTTCGAAATCGCCAGGACACGGAGAAAGCTGCTCATGTCGGCGCAATTCTTCTCGTACAATCTGCCGAATCGTCGAGGAAAGACCGCTGGGCGATGTTAAGTCGACGCTAGCCACTGTGGCGACTTTAGACAAACGTCCGAATTTTGGTACTGTCGGGCGCGTCTTCAGCGTTTCAAACGTGCGGCAGTGTTGCATCACGTCGGACAAGGAGTTCAACCTTTCTTTCCCAATAAGAAAATTGTACACGTCTTCGAACGTGCCCAACCTTATCTCCCTCCGGCATTCTGCAATTCACTACTTTGCACAGCTTCAAAATCTCTTCCATGTACATCGTACATGTCTCCCCTTGAAGGTGTGCCCTATGAGCCAATGCCTGCTCTGCTTGTTTCTTCTTTGCAACAGTATCGCCAAAGCATTTTTGGGCCTCTTGAACAAAAGTATCCCAAGTGGTTAATAGGTCTTCGTGGTTCTCATACCTCATGAGCGCGGTGTTGGTTAGTGAAAACACATTACTGAGCTTCGCTGCGGCATCCCAGCGTTGCTTCTGCTCACCCGGTTATAGCTCTTCAGCCAATCCTCGACGTCGTCTTCGGAGGTCCCACAGAAATTCGGTGGCACTCTGTAGTACACCATGGAACCCGCTGGAGCTGCCCTCGAGGCACCGGAGGTGGTCTGATCCTGGGATGTCTCGATCGACGAAAGCGAGAGTCGAGCGAGGCGGCGGCTGCGGCGAAGTCCTCGCAGTAGTACTTCTGTCGTAGGGTTCGTGGTACCCAGCACCTTCCACCAAGTCTGTTACGAACCACGTAGGTTTCAGGGGCTTTTAATTCGTAAGCAAATGCCGAGGCACCGCGGCGGTTGCGATCGCATCTTGTTGTTGTTGTTGTTGTTGTTTCCTCAAATCTGGCACATACCAACAACGCAACGTCGTCTTCCTCTCTTCTCTGCGTGCTTCTCTCGAGCCACTGGCGCTTCTCTCGAACCACTGACGCGCTGTAGCAATCTCACGCACAAACGAGTGAAGTTTTCTTACTGCATCCGTTCTTGACAGTGGGATGGTTTACAGTACTCCAATTTCGTGAGCACGTTTCTCCGCATTATCTGCGTGCTCATTGCCGATTATTTCAGAGTGGCCTGGTAGCCACTAAAACGTGATGTCATGGCCTCTGTCGGTTAATTGATGATAGAGCTGTCGTGTTTGAAGCACTAATTGGCCTTGCCGCCCGCTGCGTAAGGGCGATAAAGGGTAGTGAAGTGCTGACTTAGAATCTGTAAAGATGGCCCATTTCTGAAGTGGCTCTCCACCGATCACGCTAAGTGCGGCGCGTAGTGCCTCGAGCCCCACGGCAGTCGATGTTGTGCCATGAGACATCTTGAACAGTACATCTGCTTTGGCAGGGAAGGTCGCAGATCCTGCAGATCTGCCTGCTGCTGTTGAGCCATCAGTGTAAAGCGGAAGATGATTCTTCTAGTCCTCATGTAGCATTAGCAGAGACAGCTGCTTTATAGCCGGCGGTGATAGCTACGCTTTCGTCCGAATCGTTGGCGCTGTGAGTCGGACCATTAGACGGGCCAACTAACAAGGAGGCGTCGGAAGTCTCTCACCAGGAGTATAATTCTTTGGGAGGCACTCGTGGTATGCCGGTAGCCTCTTACAGAAAGAGGCACTGGGCCGGTCTTCTGGAAGCGAGGTGAGGTGGTGAGCAGGAGCACGAGCAAGGTGTCGAATGTGTGTCCTAAGCACCTCCAAATTGATCTGAGTGGTGGCAGGAAGGTCTTTGGCCATCGCTATAGTATCCACTGTTGAGGTGCAGCGTGGCAATCCGAGGCAGATTTTGAGTGCCTGGCCCTGAGTGCTCTAGAGTGTGCGTAGGTTAGTTTTGCAGGCGTAAGTTAGCACCTGTAAGCTGTATTTCAAAAGAGCGTCCGGTATAGGTGCAACATCGCGTTCACTGAGGTACCCCACGTTTTCCCTCCGACGAAGTGGAAAACTTGTGAGGTGGCCGTTAGGCGCTTCTTGAGACCGGCCACAGGGGGACTCCAGTAGAGGGGCCGATCGATGGTTACTCCCAGGAACCTGTGCGTCCTACCGTAACAAATATTTTGCCCCTTGATAGATATGGCATATGCTGTCATTGGCTTTTATGTGAAAGCGAGCAGCGCCGATTTTTCAGGCGAAATTTCAAGGCCTTGTTCATTAAAATATGCGATATCGAAGTCGCGGTTTTTTGGAGCCTCGCGCGTATCTGAGGACGTGTTACGCCTGACGTGCAAAAACAGATGTCGTCAGCGTAAATTGATATCTGTACACAACCTGGTATGCGTTCCACGAGACCAATCAGAACCAAATTGAATAATGTGGGGCTCAACACGCCCCCTTGAGGAACTCCGCGGTGTGCGTAATGCTGAGAGGTCGGCCCATCGTCGGTTTGCACAAAGGAGGATCTCATCTGTAGGTAGGCACGAATCCAGCAGTACGCTAGGCCACCAAGACCTACGGGCTCAAGGGCGTCGAGTATGGCCTCGTGAGAAACGTTGTCGTAAGCTCCTTTTATGTCCAAAAATAGTGCCGCGGTTAATCGTCTGCTCAATATCTGGTGATGGACGTACGTTACGAGGTCAACAACGTTGTCGATAGAGCAACGAACGCGTCGAAAACCGGCCATGACACTTGGATAAGCATCGTAGCGCTCTGGGAACCACTCCAGTCTGGCGAGCATCATGCGCTCCATCAGCTTCTCTAAACAGCTAGCTAGTGCTATTGGGCAGTATGACGAGAGCTCTAGAGCCGATTTCCCCGGTTTTAGGAGCGGAACCAATCGACTCATTTTCCATTCTTGGGGGACATGTCCGTCTCGCCATGAGTCATTGAACATTTCCAACAAAGCTTCTGCGCCTGCTCACCTAGGTTGCATAAGATCCTGCAGGAGATGCCATCTGGGCCAGGTGATGACGAACGGTTCCACAACACAAGGGCCGCATCCAGCTCCTCAATGGTAAAGGGCAGGTCCATGCGTGAGTCCAGTGACTGTGGAGTGTTCTGGATA
>CM023485.1:126087852-126141274 GCA_013339685.2 Hyalomma asiaticum
TGCACGTATAGAGATTGGGTTTGCGAATTACAAATGGTCTGCGAGCGAAAAGAGCGCTCCATACTTAATTCTGAAGGCTACCTGCATTTCAATTCGTCCCACCCAGCTTGCCACAAACAATCCGCTGTTTCTTCCCTGGTGAACCCGGGCAACACGTATTTGCTCAAGTGACGATGTAATGAGGAAAGAGCTTTGAACAATACATCGAGAACTATTGAAGAACGGGTGCCCGAAGAAGTTTATTAATAATGTTGAAGATCATGTCCTCCATCCCAAGCCATCCCAGGGCAGGTCGTTTCGAAGACGCGCCGGCATCCCATATCTTCCTGGGGTCAGAGAAGCCCTAAGCCGTATCTTTTCAAAATATGACCTTCGCGTTGCGCACATACCGTCCGACAAGCTTAGAAATCAGCTTTTGAACGTGAAGGATCGCTTAGACAGCAAGCGATAACCCGGCGTTGTCTACAAGGTGCCATGCGCAAACTGCAGCTGCAGTTGCATCGGCGAAACTGGTAACTTCACCAGGAGATTAAATGAACATAAAAGGGACGTGGCCAACACGAAGAAAGTGTCAAACGCCGTGGCGATTGGGACAACGTTGCTATCATAGCCAAGGCAAAGAATTCGGCTATGAGACTACTTTTGGAATCTGTTTTTATCCAGACAACTCAGGACACTATCGACAGGACAGATGGGAATCTACCTGCCAGCTACATCCGTTCATTACGTCACATTTTGGCATAAAAAACGACATACGGCTATTGCCTGCTTAGTGTGAACAAGGAACCCGTACGGGTCCCGAAACGTATCTGTATTTTTCACCTTGACTTGGTCAGTGACTGCATCTACATCTCAAGAGTGCTACCACTCTTTGCAAGAGAGTGAGTGTACACTCTCACAGTGCCGTGAGTCTAGAGCAGAAAAGAGAGTTGACGTGTATCTATAAAGAAAGTGATATATGTGGCAAGTCCTGACTCTCCTAAAAGAGTAACATACACCATCTTTTTTTCTTAGAGTGTGTGCAGCACTAATAAATAGGGGCAGCAGACATTTTAGCTGCAAGTAGTAATAAATTCTCACTTAATTATTTGCCGTACAGCGCTTGGAACGAGCTGCTTGCAGTCACTCCTGAACAGATGACGCATGCCACTAGAAGTCACTCGCTGGCGTATTGTGAGCACGCATGGGTGAATGAATGGCCTTGGGAAGAAAGTGCGTGAAAGGGGCCGAGCATTCTTGGTGATCTGCTGACTCGTAGAACTCTCACTGGATTTCGCAGTGTGCTACGCTGGTGGCGGCTCAAACTATGCACGCGCTATTCGTGTTTCAACGAAGGCATGCGTTGTGCACGATTTCCATATCTGTTTTAGGCACAGAAATGTGTTGTGCCAAACATTAGCATTCGCTCATTCTGCAAGGTGAAGCTGATTACTTTCAAAATTCCCAGTGGCTCGGTGAAATTGATGATTGTGGGCACTGTTATGTGCACGCAGGTCAGCCAGACGCACGAAGCAAGAACCGAGAAGAACAGAGGGACACGTTTATGGGACAGACACAGGACACGGGACAAATATTCACATACAAACAAGGTCTAGGGAGCTTTCCCCGCGCCGCAGTCACTCACAGTTTTCTGTAGATAAGCAGCAGCTATGGTGCTACTCGGTCCGTTCCCGAGACTCAAGTGCACGGCACGAGTCTCAAGACCATGCGCCGAGACGTGGCTCAGGCACGGCAATGCGTCGAAGTGTGTGCCGGGTACGGGACACAGCGAAGGGACGTGGCCCAATTCCGAGAACAGTCGCAGCACCGTAGGGATGCGGCCCAAGTACCCGTATGCAGAACCTGGTCGTCGCCCAGCTAGGGTCACAGCAGCAGCACCGGGACGTTGCCCAAGCGTCGGAACGTCCGCTGGGGGCGGAGTCCAACCACAGAAGCGTCTGCTCGGTGCGGAGCCCAAGCACAGGGACGTCAGCTCGAGGCGTGGCCCAAGCCCAGGAACGTCTGCTTGGGGCGGAGCCAAAGCACAGGAACGTACAGGTCGGCGGACACCAAAGCTGGGGCGAGGCCCAGCCGAGCAGGAACCGCATCGCTGTAGGATATCTGGACGAGGCCCGGCGCTCGATCCGCTCCCGTCGAGTCCCAGTCGTCCTGCCGTTCAACTGTTCGGCCCCGTCGCTCGAGCTGATTCTCGTGATCGCGCACAAACCACGTGCGCGGCCGCACTTCGTCGGCTCCGCACACCGATCATCTTCATTACTGAAGCGCGCGCATATCAAACTTCGGGCCGTCACACCGCAAACGCCTATGTACCGTCGTCCTCCTACCACAATGATGTACGCTCGTGCAATACCAAGGCGAGACCAAAGGTTCATGCCTCGTGACTGTTTGCGAGAAGCATTTCTCGGAAACCTGTATAACGCGGCGATGTCATAGCGAGCATGGTCGCGAAGTCCTTCGTCAAACCGAAACCACCTGTCTTCCCGGAACTAGACGCCATACCGTCAATATTCTCGCGCTGTCTAAGCGAGGGATTTATACACATTCCCCCAACACTTCCTTAATATCCCCCTGTTGTTTATTCTTATACGCCCCTAAAGATTCTCCAGATAACCACTGAGTTGGTATCACCCCCCCCTCCCCCCCCCCACGCTACTGCTTGGGCGTCCCCCAAATCGAAATTCTGGATATTAGCCTGGCTCAGCTACCTGTTCTCTGTTGCCCTAAAATAAAGAGAGAGGGATGAACAAGAAAGGACACGGCCCGCTCGACCTGTCGTGAAGTATGGAGAACGTGCAAAGACGGAGGCTTGGGTTGTTAAGACAGAAACATGCTCGATGCTTGCCACGATGAGGCAGATGAGATGGTGCGCCCTCTCACGTCCTTTTGCCACGAGTCCAGTGCCTTGAACAACAAGCAAGCAAACAACGGCGCATGTGTAGAAAAGAAACGGCGCTGTACCGATAGTTCTGGTGCCAACCTAATCGACCGAGCTCGCGTTATCAAAGAATTATGCATTTCGCGTTCCAGAAAGTGTACTGTGAAGGTAATTGTGTATGCGACGCTTTCTTTTCCTTAGTCTATCAGATTATTTGCAGCCACGGAGGAAGCGCAAGAAACGCATCCATTACGGTGAATCGGCGACGGTTGGCGGAGAGTGCCACGCGCGCATTTCTCTTTCTCCGCTCGCCTCCACATTATTCCCTACCCTTCCCGTTACCCCGCGTCCCCTCCTCACCAAAAAGCCGTGGGAAGATGCCCTCAGCGACGAGCCTCCCGAGGTCCATGGGGCCGTAGTTCAACGTGCCCGAGTAGTTGCCGAGATCATCTTAGGGACTACGGACTAGGGTTCCCTCCCGCAGGCTCGCTGTACATTATGTAATAAAAATGTTTATTTTCTCTCTCTCTCTCCGCGATCCGCCTCACAAGACAGAGGGCGCATCGGCGCCGTGCTCTATGGCGTGACCTTACCGGGCAGCTCGAGGAAGCGCTATTTCCCCACAAGAATTTTTGCTCCGTGCCCAGCCGTTTACTCTTTCGTGATGTGAAAGTTTAACTGTTACAATATAGCTAGCCTTGTTATGTAATGCGTGAATCCTATCTTAAATCGTCAACTTATCTAATCCTATAGCATGCAAATGGCCCGCAGGTGGGATATTTTTGAAACCTAAAGGCACCGGCGCAACCAGACGACGCAGAAGGAGAGACAAGGACACACGAACGCGAGTGTAGGCGTAATTTGTCACATAAACTAGCAAGCATGCGTGTTTGTATGTTATGTTGACATATATATGTAGTTTTCGTGAAAATGACCACCTTTGATGCACTACGAATGGTTCTCTTAACTTTATATACCAGTACCCCTATTGCCTTCAGTGGCAGTAAAACATGAAAAGTCTCTTTTAATTGTGTAATTACAACTACGTATTAATTGGCCAGCGAGTATATTATGTACGAACCAGCGAGCATATAAAATGAATTGCCTAATTTACTTTCATGTTCACAAATAAACATCAGAGCTCGAGAGGTAGTCTTGTAAAGCAAATCGAATGCATGAAACAAAAGAAAGTAAATGAAGGGCGCAAAGCGTTAACATGAGCAAACCGTTTATCTCTGCTTCGTTCTCTTGGTTATGTGCGCCTTCGAATTCTATTTACAGCAAGTTAACGCTCGTCATGCCACACTCAACTAAATTAAAATACCTCCGCTCACTATGAAGCACAACCGCAATGCGTGCGTGAAACAGCCACAAAGTGTGGACCATTACGGTAACAAATCTGCAAGCATTGAAGGAAATATACAAAGTTTCTCTATTTACAGCACAAACGCGCTCTCTGTGCAGTATTATCTTTCAGTGACGTAGTATTTTACAGGAGCAAAATTTATGCAGTGTTGGCTAATAGGAGCCAAAATATCAAGCGCGTAGCGGACGCCCCCCGCTTTGGCGCAGCTTCTACAGCGGATTTTAGGACCCACGGCTCCTAAAATCCCTTGATGTTGTGATGGTTGGTGGTTGTGGTTTTCGGTTAGGAAAGGAAGCTAATTTCTGCAGCCCATGTAGGGAGCACGGCTAAGCGTCCGTGGGGGTGGGGGAAAGGGAGTGAAAGAGAGAGGAGATAAAGGCCGTAGTGGAGGGCTCCGGAAATTTAGACCACATGGAGTTCTTTAACGTGCACTGACAACGCACAGTACACGGGCCTCTCGCATTTTCGCCTCCACCGAAAATGCGACCGGCGCGGCCGGGATCGAACCCGCGTTTTTTGGGTGGCAGCCGAGTACCGTAACAACTAATCCCTTGATGTTGGAAAGTAACGACACTCTCCACACGCGCGCTTTCTTCCTCAGTCCTCCTCGGATTTTAAATGCGAAGCATTTCTTAGCGAACTTCGGCGAGTTTGAGCGTATCTATCTATCTATCTATCTATCTATCTATCTATCTATCTATCTATCTATCTATCTATCTATCTATCTATCTATCTAGCCGCCTACGATTTTGTGCTCTCCTGGCCGTTTCGCTAATCGGATGCTTACGAAAATCGGTATGCCACATCATGACTACATGACGAACATAAATGACAGGTCATAACATGAAAATTATGATAAGCATGTCATGAGCGGCATGATTTACATGCCACGGTCTTAGTGCTCTCCTGGCCATTTCGCTAATGGGATGTATGCGAAAATTGGTATGCCACAATATGACTGCATGGCGAACATTAATGACAGGTCATAACATGAAACTCATGACATGCATGTCATGAATGACATGATTTACATGCCACGCGTTTCGTTAATGGGACGTATACGCAAAATGGGCATGCGACAACATGACTGCATCACATACATAAATGACAGGTCATAACACGAAAATCATGACGTGCATGTCATGAGTGACATGATTTACATGCGACGATCTTGGTGCTCTCCTGGTCGTTTCGTTAATGGGATGTATACGAAAATTGGTATGCCACAATATGACTGCATGGCGAACATAAATGACAGCTCATAACGTGAAAAGCATAACATGCATGTCATGGGCGGCATGATTTACATACCAGGCGTTTCGTTAATGGGATGTATACCAAAATTGCTATGGCACAACACGACAGCATGACGAACGTAAATGTCAGGTCATAACATTATAATCATGACACGCGTGTCATGACCGGCATGATTTACATGCCATGGTCCTGGCGCTATACAGCAGCTTCGTTAGTGTGATGTATGGGCACCGTCTACTGACCACAGGGCGCTACGTAGCTCTCGTCGGACGGCTCAGTCGCGCACGGTGGAAACCGAGGCGACAGCGACGCGCGCGTTTCTTCGCTGCTTTCCGGGCGTGCTGCGAACCACACGAACGCTCGCGGCGTCGCCCTTTGGAACAGTTTGCCGCAGGTTTGGAGCTCGCGTCTCAAAGGAAATAAAACGAAAGAAGGTGGGACGGGCGGTCGCTGCTGCTACAGAGTGGGAGACGCGCATCGCGTTCGCGTATTTCCCTGTCACAGTCTGCCCAATTTTGCTTCTTCTCTCCGCCAGGCAGTGCATTCTGGCGCTGATGTCGCACATGGAAAACTCGACTGCACGGAGCCTATACGAAAATTGGTTTGGCACAACATGACTGCATGACGATCATACATGACAGGTCATAACATGAAAATCGTGACATGCATGTCATTAGCGGCATGATCTACATGCCACTCGTTTCCTTAAAGGGATGTATACCAAAATTGCTATGGCACAACACGACTGCATGACGAACGTAAATGACTAGTCATAACGTTAGAATCATGACATGCGTGTATGAGCGGCATGGTTTACATGCCACAGTCTTGTTGCTCCTGTGGCCGCTTCGTTAACTTCATATGTACCTAACTCGGTATAGCGAGACAATCCAAATCCATTTTACGTTCATGATGCGTGCTTCGCATTTCCTTGATTCCCACTGCACGTGGGATCTGCCAGTTGTTTTTAGGGGCGAAGCTCCTTAAAGCGGCACCCGTTCGTCCCTCGTCGTAGTCGTAGTCGTAGTCGTAGTGCGTAACCAGTCTTACGCTTTGACCTCCAAGGTGGTGCCGGTGGGAGATTTCTCCTGTGCGTTGTTGAACAATAAAAAAAAATTCGCAGCGTGCGCGTTAACTAAAAGCCGAATTCTTCTGTCTCTCATTCCCCATGAGCAGCCATTGGCATGTTCCAGTAGGAGACGTTAGTAGAAGTAGAAGTGTTAAAAGCCGACTTCTGCTGTCTCTCATTCCCAGTAGCAGCCATTGTTTACCTCCAAGGTAGTGCCTGGTGAGATTTCTCCTGTGCGTGATTAAACAATAAAAATTTTGTTCAGAACGCCGTTGATTATTGTAATAAACCAACGAAAGACGCCAGATGTTTTCAAAAAGCAAAACGAAAAGACGCCAGATGTTGCTAAAGCAAAACGAAAAGACGCCAGCTGCTTAACGAAAGACGCCAGATGTTTCTAAAGCAAAATGAAAAGACGCCAGCTGCTTAACGAAAGACGCAAGGTAAAGCAATGGTTTTCATCTGCAACCAGTGCAAGAACCACTTAGCTTACATTTCACCGACCACAAAGCGGTCATAATGAAAGGACAACGGAAACCAGCAATAAAAGTTTGATAAAACATTTAATCAATCGTTTCACGTCATTTTTATCGGGCGAATTAACGGAAGAAATTTCACGGTTTAACCGATGATTACTTCCAGGAGCTTCGCCCAATCTCATCATCATTCACCTCGTCGATCTGCCGTCAATTTTTATTCTTCCCTCCTCGCGCCGCAGCGGTGCGCGCGGCACGCTGAGCCCTCCAGTGGCGCGTTGCAACCGAATTGTGATGTATTGCGCGCGCCTGTTTATTCGGCCCTTTGAAGCGCCGAAACAGAATTTATCCCTTGTGAAACTGGCGCGAGGATATTATGCTTCCAGTATACCTTCGTGACAAATGTTTTTATTTCGGGACGCTTCAGTTAAAACAAGCGAGAACGCACCGAAAAAAAAATGAGTACCTTACAGTGGCTGCGCGGCTTGCCTCTCCGTTGCCCGTTGGTCTCGCGGTACGGTGACACATGCAGTGCATGCAGATTAGAATATACAGGAGAATGCGTTGCATGTAAGTGGCTACTATATAAAAGAAATAAATATCTAACGAAGAAAACATAGCTTTTTTTATAGTGAATTTCTCGCCACAGGCGGGCCGAATGCCTTTGTATCAATGCCCCTGTGCAAAACACATGCTGTGTTTTCGAAAGAGCCTATAGACACTTTTCCGCAGCGGCGAACGGGCGCTGCCATGTTTGAACACGTGATCATAAAGGCCTTCTCCTTTCTACTTCCCCTTCACCGTCGCCGACGGCCGCCCGCTTCTCGCCGTAGGCCAGGGCAACGGACGCCACACGCCACATCGCGGACGGGCCGCCGAGGAGAAGGCCATGGTGCTTCGGTGCGGTGGCGCCATCTAGTTTTGCTTAGACAAAGTAGCTGCGGAAAATCGTCTATACGGAACGCACGTGCCAATACTTTATCGTGGTTAAACGCGAGCGCAGCACGCACATGCATATACATACACGGGCGGGAACACGCACACATGAGCATTCGCGCACGATTTCACGTACGCGCGCATACGAGAGCACGGGTGCACGTACACACATATGCACACACACACTGAGAAATACACACACGCATGCACATGCGACAGCATGCGCACACGTACTCACCTATGCATACGCTGCACAAATCGAAGTATCGAGGACACCAAGAAATGCTGTCTCGTCCTCGGCGGGTAATGTTGCTGGCTCTACTGGAGATCGAGACAGGCAGTCAGCGTCTGTGTCGCTTCCCCGAATTGTGCACGATCGTCACGTCAAATTCTTGCAGCCTCAGGCTCCAACGCGCTAATCGGCCGGTAGGATCTTTCAGACTGGTCAACCAGCAGAGGGAGTGGTGATCGCTGATTACCTTGAACGGGCGTCCATACAAATATGGGCGAAATTTCAGAATCGCCCATATGACGGCAAGGCATTCTTTTTCAGTTGTCGAGTAGTCGGCCTCTGCGCGTGTAAGTGTTCTGCTTGCATAGGCAATTACTCTTTCTTCATTGTCTTGCCACTGCACAAGCACTGCTCCTAGGCCTACATTACTGGCGTCAGTGTGAAGCATCGTCGGGGCTGCATCGTCAAAGTGGGCAAGCACTGGAGGGGTCTGGAGGCGTCGTCTCAAATCGTTAAAAGCACGTTCTTGCTCATCGTTCCAAACAAAGGCAACGTCGTCCCTTGTGAGCCGAGTTAACGGCGACGCAATGCGCGCGAAGTCTGCAATGAATCGCCGGTAATAAGCGCACAGGCCTAGGAAGCGCCTGACAGCTTTCTTATCAGTGGGTACGGGGAATCGTGCAACAGCAGCAGTATTCTCAGGATCCGGACGAAAGTCTGCGTGACTCATAACATGACCGAGAAATTGCAGTTCTTCAAAGCAAAAGTGGCATTTCTCTGGCTTCAACGTAAGGCCCGCAGACCGTATCGCCTGTAAAACTACTTTAAGGCGCTCAAGGTGCTGCTCGAACGTGGTGGAAAACACGATGACGTCATCGAGATACACTAAGCATGTTTTCCACTTGAGTCCCGAAAGCACAGTGTCTATGAGCCTTTGAAACGTAGCGGGTGCTGAACACAATCCGAAGGGCAAGATTTAAACTCGTATAAACCGTCTGGGGTCACAAATGCGGTTTTCTCTCGGTCTCTTTCACCCACCTCGATTTGCCAATATCCGCTCTTCAAGTCCATCGAAGAAAAATAACGAGCATGCCTTAGCCTATCGAGGGAGTCATCTATACGCGGGAGCGGGTACACGTCTTTCTTTGTCACCTGGTTTAGCTTTCTGTAGTCCACACAAAAACGCAGGGTTCCGTCCTTCTTTTTAACTAATACCACAGGCGATGCCCAGGGACTTTTTGATGGTTGAATCACGTCGTCCTTAAGCATCTTGGCTACTTGGTCTTGTATCGCCTCACGTTCCTTTGGAGCCACACGGTAAGGATTCTGGTGAATAGGTCTCGCGGTGTCCTCTGTAATAATTCGGTGCTTGGTGAGAGACGTACAACCGACCCTTGATGTCAATGCAAAGCAGTCCCGAAACTGGCCTAGCAACTTAAGTAGCCTTGTCTTTTCGTCCTCTGGCAAAGTGGTACTAACGTCAAGTACAGGGATGAAATCTTGCTTAGGCACTTCGTCGAGTACTGTTAAACAACCCTCGACGTCTACGATGTCATCGAAGTAAGCGACTGCTGTACCCTTTGGAAGGTGACGACGCTCTGCACTAAAATTCGTCAGTAATAGATTTGTACACCCAGCAGCCATACTGACGACATCCCGCGCCACCGAAACTCCATGACTGAGGAGTAATGAGCTCATTTGATCTGCGACCCCTTCACCGTCAAACGCCGCGTCGCTTGCCACTGATACTAGCGTGCACGACCGGGGCGGGATGACCACATCGTCGTCAGTGAGGCGTAAGGGGTCATGTCTCGGCTCTGAACAGTGAACGAAGTCGGGGCTTTTCTCAAAAATAACCACACGGTCGGGAATGTTGATGACGGCTCCATATTCTCTTAGAAAGTCCATTCCAATGATGAGGTCTTTGCAGCATGCAGCGAGAACGACAAACGTCGCCACGAAAGAAGAGCCTCCTGTGTCTATTCGCGCTGTGCATCTACCGGTAGGCATGAGTAGCTGGCCGCCTGCTGTCCTGATATGTAGACCTGTCCATGGCGTCTGAACTTTCTTGAGGCGGACGGCAAGGGATTGACTTATAATGGAAAAGTCGGCTCCAGTGTCAACTAAAGCCGTCGCGGGTTGTCCGTCGACAAGAACAGCGAGATCTACGGTCACTATTTCGTCGGTGATACGGCTTTCCGACTTTACGACGTCCGGCTGTGGGAACAAGGGGGGCTTTTTATCTTCGTCTTCCTGACGGCCTGCAACCTCACCCCCGGAGGTAGCCGCCTTCAGTTTCCCTGGCGAGGGATGGGTGACCTCCTTCCATTGAGGTCAACGAAAGTGCGTCGGTGAGCGGAAGGTGAATGCGCAGGGGACGGAGAGCGCGGCCGATGTTCCGAACCTGGCTGGCAGTGCAGGGTCCCTTCGTCAAGGGTGCGGCGGTCGTCAAAACGGGATACAGAAGGCCCTTGAAAAGCTTCGTCTTCGCGGCGTGGCATATACACGTACTAGTTTCGTCTACCGTCAGACCACGGCCGAAGAGGGCGATATGATGCGTCGCGGTACCAGCAGTAACGGGAAATGTGACCGGCGCCTCCACAATAAAAGCAAAGTGGACGGCGGTCTACAGTGCGCAAGGCGTCTGTTCTGCGTAACTTTGGATGCCTTGACGTCTCCTCTCGCGGCGGGGACCATGTCGCTTCGTTGCACTGCTGACGGCGCGGCGATGCGACAGATGGCCTCATCACGGCCTCGGGTGTCGGTGGTGATGAAACTGCGGCTGCTGATTGCTGATGATGAGGCCTGTCGATGCGCGGCGATACGGCCGGTGCCGGCACAATGGTTGGCGAACGCTGAAGAGCGGCAGCGTAGCTGGTTGGAAGCTGCTCGTACTCTGGATAGGGTGTCGCGAACGCCTGTCTGATTTCATCGCGCACAACTTCAGCGACGGACACAGTGGGCGCTCCTGTGGTGGTCAAATTCTGCAACTTTCGTATTTCTTCCTGAACAATCTCTCTAATCAGGTCACGCAGGGAGGACTGATTGTCAAACATCATGGAAGCTGCGTTGATAGGGCTACCGCCGCACAGCCGATCGTACTGTCTGCTGCAATGATAGAGCGCTCGTTCAATAGCCGTAGCTTCCTTGATAAAGTCAGCCACGGTAGTTGGCGGATTACGCAGAAGCCCGGCAAATAACTGCTCTTTTACACCATGCATGAAGTAGCACAACTTTTTGTCATCCCCCATGCTCGGATCAGCTCTACGAAAGAGACGAGCCATGACTTCGGCAAACATGGCGACACTTTCATTGGGTTTTTGAACCCGCAACTCAATTAGCTGCTGCGATCGTTCTCGTCTGTCGTCACTGGCAAACGAGTCCGTGATCTGTTGTCGGAAGTCGTTCCATGTCGAAAGCCTGGCTTCGCGGTTCTCATACCACGTGCGTGCACTATCGGGAAGGGCGAAGTATACGTGGGAGAGCTTGTCCTGAGGGTTCCACTGGTTAACCCTAGCAACGCGCTCGTACTGGTCAAGCCAGTCTTCAACGTCTTCAAATGTGCCGCCGTGGAAGCGTTCGGGCACCAGCGGCTGAAGAAACGTTACCTGTCGGGAGTCAGAACGGCTCTCTTCCAGCTCCGGTGGCATGCTGGCACTGGCCATGGGTAGAGGAGGGTGGCGCCTGGAAGACGGCTCCTGCTGAGGACAGAGTTCCGGAGAAAGGCCTAGCAGGCGACGGCTGAAACGATGTACGGGGGTCGTAACGGGCGACAGTACGGTTGGGCTTGAAGACCTGCTTCCAGAAGGAGTCTGAAGCATCAGGCAGGGTTGCTGTACCCAGCACCTCCACCAGTGTCGCGGTGCAACGCGAACAGAATAAAACACGACCTCTGACAACACAGCACAAGAGCTGGTTGAACAAGAATAATGGACGTCGTCGTCTTCTTCTAATCCTTCCAGCAGTCCCACTACATGGAATCCCGTAGTGTTCTTTTTCGTCATCATCGTCTATGCCACAGCACATGCGTTAATATGGCGTTTACCGACTACGAGAAAGCATTTGACTGAATAGAAATACAAGCAGTTCTAGAAGCTCTACATCGACAAGGGGTACCTGGCGTATACGTGAAAACAATAAACAACATATACAAAGATTGCACAGCCACACTACTCCTACATGAGAGAAGCAGAGAAATACCGATCAGGAGAGGTGTGAGACAGGGAGATACAATATCCCCGATGCTATTCACTGCATGTTTAGAGGAAGTCTTTAAATGTCAAGACTGGGAAGAAAAGGGCATTCGAATAGACGGAGGATATCTAAACTATTTACGATTTGCAGACGACATTGTGCTCTTTAGCAATGATGGTGACGAATTACAAAACATGATTGATGACCTAAACAGGGAAAGCATTAAAATTGGATTAAAAATGAATAGGCAAAAGACCGAAGTTATGCTCAATAGCTTAGCTAAGGAACAGGTATTTAAAATCAACAATGAACCCTTACAATGTGTAAACGAATATGTATATCTGGGACAGTTAATATCAGGAACTCCTACCCAGGAAAATGAAATTCTCCGTAGAATAAGGCTGGGCTGGAGCGCATTCGGAAGGCATTATGAAATCATGACCGGAAACTTACCGCTCTCATTAATGCGAAAAGTATGCAATCACTGCATTCTCCCAGTGCTAACGTACGGTGCAGAAACATGGAGAATAACGAAAAAACTAGAGATGAAACTAAGGAGCACGCAACGTGCAATGGAAAGAAAAATGATAGGGGTAACACTAAGAGATAAAAAAAGAGCGGAATGGATCAGAGAACAGACAGGAGCAGCCGATATTATCTTATCAATTGAAAGAAAGAAGTGGACCTCGGCAGGACATGTCATGAGAATGAAGGATAATAGGTGGACAGTAAGAGCGACGGAATGGATACCACGAGAGGGAAAACGCAACAGAGGTAGGCAAAAGGTTAAATGGAGCGATGAAATTAAAAAGGTTGCGGGCATAAAGTGCAACCAACTCGCTCAGGATAGGGTGGATTGGAAATCGTTGGGAGAGGCCTTCGTCCTGCAGTGGACCTAAACAGGCTGATGATGATGATGATGATGTACAAGAAGGATAAAGCAGCCGGCCTTAATAAAATTGGATGCACTGATTAGACAGCATGCACGATTCACGAGGTGGTCAAATAGTGATAAACTGCTACCACATTTTGTTGGCATTGACTGCTGGTTTATCATTATACAATCGAAGGCAGCGCTTTCGCTTGTTGGCTCACGGCTGGAAAAGTAGGCATCACTTTGTGATAACCCTTATGCTGATTCGATGTCACATGGAACGTAGAGAGTGTTATCAAGGCAAACCGGAGCGAGCATTGTGCAGCACGTTCTCTGCAGTAGTTATTCCCGCATTTTATTAGTGTTTATCAATGCAATATTTTGTGGGTGACATACGGTGTTTTGCATTCCTGCTGTTCGTAACAGATGACCCACTTATAATGCAATATTATTGCCATCTGCTAGACTCCTTAATTTTGGATACACAAGAGAAAGGATAGGGGAAGCTTCTGTGTGTTTCAGTGAGAGAACGAAACACATAATAACGATGGCGATTGTGGTTTCATTAAAGAAAAGGCGTTAATTTGAGCTGCCCATGTAGGGAGTACGACTACATGGCCATGAGGGTGAGGGAAAGGGAACGAAAGAGACAGAAAGGAGAGAAAAGCTGTAGTGGAGGGCTCCGGAAATTTATAACACCTGGGGCTCTTTAACGTGCACTGACAACGCACAGTGCACGGGCTCTGACATTTTCGCCTCCATCGAACATGCGACCGCCACGGCCCGAATCGAACCCGTGTTTTTGGGTGCCAGCCGAGCATCTTAAGCACTACAACACAGTGTAACACCACATGCACTTCGAATACGTGCAAAACACACTCAGAACAATGTGATAAGTAACGTGTATGTCGTTCTTCTATTTTTAGGCATGCTTCGTTCCAACTTTGGTCGATCCTGCAAGAATACGTGAAAGAACGCCACTTATGAATACGCAACGAACCAGTTCTCTTCGATAAAACAGGCGTCTGTCGTGTTGGTGCCTGCTCCGACCGCCGAGCGACCAAGGTCTCGACAGTGAACAGCCAGGCAGGTAACAGCAAGTTCCAGAAGGCCCACACCCAGAAAACCCCCACCGTTTATTTCCGCTAACATATACCGGCCCTGCAACGTCATTCCCCCGTGGCACAAATGCAGAAGGGAAGCCAGCGCATTGCGACTCATGCACAATAACTGCGCGCCTACCGTATCCCCCTTTCTTTAACACAATAGTGTTTTATGCCTGGATCTACCAACAAAGCAGTTACTTCCGTAACTGAAGTGCATGTCTGAAAAAATAAACGCACATTTAGAACGAAAAAATGCCACACGCTGGGACTCGAACTCACGTTCACTCGGGATGCGGCGAACGGAACTCCACGATGTAAAAATACAACATAGCAACATTCTTTAGGGGCGAAGCTCCTTGAGGTTTGGGTCTGTCCATCTGTTGTAGTAGCGCCTTACCTAATAGGAACGCGCTCCTAGGAGGGCGCGTGCGGGAACGCGCTACTAGGAGGGCGCGTGTGGGAGGCGTGCCCTCGGCGCGTGCCTCCCGGCGCGCGAGCTCTCTCACTCTTCCATCTGCTGTCTTGTGAGAGAAAGAGAGACAGAGAGAGAGAGAGAGCGAAAGGCGTACGTTGACTATGGAAACGCGATTGTCCGCCGCGGTGGTGTGGTTACGGTACTCGGCTGCCACCCAAAAAACGTGGGTTCGATCCCGGCCGCGGCGGTCGCATTTTCGATGGAGGCGAAAATGCCAGAGGCCCGTGTACAGTGCGTTGTCAGTGCACGTTAATGAACCCCAGGTAGTCTAAATTTCCGGAGCCCTCCACTACGGCCTTTCTCTCCTATCTCTTTCACTCCCTTTCCCCCACCCCACGGACGCTAAGCCGTGCTCCCTACATGGGCTGCAGAAATTAGCGTCCCTTCCTAACCGAACCACAATCAATCGTCATTCAATCTTCGATGAATGCTGAACCAGCTCGAAAAAAAGGAGAACGCGCCCTCACCCAGGAGAGGCAACGTTGGCGCAGGCAGCGTCTTCTAGCGAGTTTCTTGATTGAAAAATACTGACTGCTTGCGCTGGAGAACCGTTCACCGGCCCAGCCACTCATATATATATATATATATATATATATATATATATATATATTAACTTGTGCGTAGTTGAACCATAGGGATATATATTGTCACGAGTTTTTGTGGCGAACCAGCGGTACCACCGAAAATAGCCGGGGAACTAAGAGGGAAGAAGAGAACGACGAAGCAGAGGAGAACGAAGTTAAGCGGCTGCCTTTTTCACGAAGGAGACTCGTCTGGTCCTCGGCCAGAACGTCAGCAATCCGTCTGTAACATTTGGTGGAGGTGCTGGGTACTTCCCACGACCTACGACGGAGCCATCCACACAGGAACTACGCAGAAGCCGTCGTCTTGCCGGACTTTCGCCAAACTGCCCCGTTATGGCTCCAGACCAAGATGCCCCCGCCGGCGGTGCCTCGGCAGGCCCTGCTCCGTTCCAGCATTACCGAGAGCCACGCACCTTCTCGGCGAAGGCAGATGGAGATGTGGAGGAGTGGCTAACCCATTACGAAAGGGTAAGCCGTTACAACAACTGGAACGCTGCCAACCAGCTCAGGAACGTCGTTTTTTTCTTGGCCGGCACGGCGCTGGTTTGGTTTGAGAACCACGTGGAAGCACTAACTACATGGGCATGTTTCGTTGATGAAATCAGGAAAAGTTTTGGTGACACGGACGCGAAGACAAAGCGGGCGGAGCTAACGCTGGCTCAGAGAGCTCAGGTACCAGGCGAGACGTGCACTACCTACATCGAGGAGATACTGAAACTGTGCAGGACCGTGAATTCTCGGATGCCTGAGGAGGATAAGGTGGGACATGTGTTAAAAGGAATTGCGGAAGACGTGTACAAGTTTCTCATTGGAAAAGACAGCCTGAACGCCGTTTCCGACGTCATACAACACTGCCGCACATTCGAGGCACTGAAGAACCGCCGAATCGCACCCAAGTTTGGACGGCTGGCCAATGTGACCACCGTAGCCAGTGTTGACACGAGCCCCCCACCAGACCTGTCGTCGACCATTCGACAAATTGTCCGCGATGAGCTCCAGCGGCATGAAGAACAGGCACGTTATGCGGCGCCACCTTTCAAGTCCTCCGGCTCCGGAGATATTGTTTGGGAAACCCCTGCTGCTCCTTGGAGGCACTCTGTAAATGCGGCGGATTTTAACGGCTACCGTGACCAACCACCTTACGTCACGACTGAACCGCCAGGCCTGCCTCATCTGTACCACGTTTTCATCAACACCCACGCAGCTTTCCTCCACGAAGACCTAGCGCTGCTTACGAATTCCTAGGGGAGGAGCCCCGTTACTCAGAACCTATGTCTTCGGCGGAATACTTCCGTCCGCATCCTGAAGTTCGCCCTCTGCCCGTGTGTTATGCGTGCGGAATTCCAGGCCACATAGCTAGGTACTGTGGCCGACGTCGGGGGGCGAGCTATGGACAGTCGGCATCATCCACGCAGTCTAGCAGGCGTATCCGGGAGCAGTGGCCAAGACATTCCATGTCAGAAGGCCGTTCCCGAGAAAACAGATGCTCTGCTCCGGAAACCTACCCTGAAGAAGGAAGAACCCGGAACCGTTACCGCTCCCCTGCATCCGATCGCACTCTTACGCCGCCACCTGCCTTCCGTGCGTCCCGATCACCATCTCCCCGGCCGCGATTCACGTCACCATCACCTCGGCGCCGCTACGCGTCGCCCCCGCCGGGAAACTAGCCAGCGCGGCCGATGGAGGTGAGGCCGCTGGGAAATATGCGCCGACGACTCAGATGCCTCCAACAATCATGATGTTAAAGAATAAGGTTCACGTGTTTATTGATGGGGTTTCGACGATGGCGTTAGTCGACACGGGAGAGACAATTTCTGTAATGAGTGTGGTATTCAAAAGCCTCCTGGGACTCAAGGTTATGTTTCGTTGGGACCAGAACGGCAGTTCTCGTGGTGTGAGTGGTCACTCTTTGTACACGGTGGGCGTGTGTAATGTGAATGTGTCTTTGGGTGGCAAACTTTATAACGCGGAGTTTACTGTTCTTCCTCGCTCCACCCACGACGTTAGCTTAGGCATCGACTTTTTGCAACTGTGTGGTACCAATGTTGAATGCCGAACGGGAGAACTTAGTGTCAGTGCAAGTGTTTCGTCTGTGCTTTTCGATCATCCGCCGTGTGAAGAGAGTGTACTTTGCGTATCTGACGATACAGTTGTGCCCGCTTTATCCGCAATGCTTGTTCATGTCATTTGCTCATTTCCTGCTCGTACTTCCTCGTTCGATGCTGCAGTGGAACCTGTGCATACCAACTGCCTGAAGAAAAACGTATTGGTACCGCATTGCATGGTTTCGGTAATCAATGGAAGCACGGCGTTGTGGGCGATCAATTGTTCTACTGAGGCGGTAGTGCTACCTCAAGGCTTAAAACTCGCCACGTTCCAGGAAGACTCGCCTATACCGATGGCGGTACTTACCGAACAACCCGATCCAGGAGCAACCAGTGTCTCGCAACCCGTGACCACAGAGATGCTTTCCATGATTAACGAATCGCTCAGTGATCACGAGCGTCGACTGTTCGTGACGTTGCTTGTGAAATACTCCTCGGTGTTCGACTTCGCGCATCGTGACGGCCCGCAATCGATCCCTGCGTCCAGAACTCGGCACCGCATCAACACAGGATTTGCACAACCGATTCGACAAAAACCCTATCGTGTGTCCCCCACAGAGCGCAAGGTAATCAACGATCAAGTTCAAGAAATGTTACGGAAGGGAGTCATTCGAGAATCGTCAAGCCCATGGGCAGCTCCAGTGATACTGGTGAAAAAGAAAGACGGTACTTGGCGGTTCTGCGTCGATTATCGTCGCCTCAACGCCGTCACTAAGAAAGACGTATATCCACTTCCACGCATTGACGACGCCATTGATTGCCTCTTTGCAGCATCTTACTTTTCATCTGTTGACTTGCGGTCAGGTTATTGGCAAATTCCGATGCACCATGACGACAAAGAGAAGACAGCTTTTGTAACGCCCGATGGGCTATTCGAATTTAATGTAATGCCCTTTGGGTTGTGCAATGCTCCCGCTACCTTCGAAAGGTTCATGGACACCATATTGCGTGGATTGAAATGGGAAGTCTGCATGTGTACTTAGACGATGTTGTGATCTTCGGACGAAGGTTTAGTGAGCACAACAGACGTCTAGACTTAGTATTGAACTGTTTGGAGAAAGCGGGCCTTGTGCTAAACTCAAAGAAATGCCGCTTCGGGGAAAGACAAACCCTTGTACTTGGACATCTCGTCGATAAGGAAGGCATACGTCCCGATCCCCAAAAGACAGCGGCCGTAGAGGCATTTAAACCACCCGCTTCGGTCAAGCAGTTACGGAGTTTCTTAGGCTTATGTTCCTACTTTCGCCGATTCATTCCGAGGTTCGCTGACATGGCTCATCCCCTTACGCGCCTTCTCCAAAGAGGCGTTCCGTTTGAGTGGTCTGCTGAGTGCGACACATCGTTTCGCCAGCTCAAGTTCCTCTTGACGTCCCGGCCAGTTCTTCGGCACTTCGATTCTTCGTCACCAACCGAAGTTCATACCGATGCGAGTGGTGTCGGGATCGGCGCTGTACTAGCTCAGCGAATCGGGGACAACGAGCATGTGATTTCGTACGCTAGCCGGTCACTGAGCCGCTCAGAGCGCAATTACACAGTTACTGAACAAGAGTGTTTGGCGGTCATTTTCGCAGTGCAACGGTTTCGTTCATACCTCTACGGACACCCCTTCACTGTGGTCACGGATCATCATTCACTCTGCTGGCTCGTGAATTTTCGAGACCCGTCAGGCCGACTTGCACGCTGGGCCCTCCGTCTACAGGAATATGATTTTGTTATTTGCTACAAGAGCGGCCGGCAGCACGCGGATGCTGATTGTCTCTCTCGGATGCCGCTTCCGTCAACTGAATGCGATGCCGACAACTTCGACCAATACATCGCTTTTGTGTCCCCGGAATTTCCGGACATGGGTGCCCTCATATCCGAGCAGCAGAAGGATGATAGCTTGCAGCCACTATTCGCGGGAGCACAGGAGTCGCCTGCAGACAGTCGCTTTCGCTTACGTGACGGCGTTCTGTATAAAAAGAGCTACTCGACCACTGGTGCACGCTACCTCTTAGTCGTTCCGAAGCGTCTTCGCACTCAAATCTTATGTGCCATGCACGACGACCCAACTTCCGGCCATCTTGGTTCAACACGAACGCTCTACCGGGCTAAAGAACGCTTCTACTGGCCCAAGAAGCGGAAAGATGTCGAGCGGTATGTCGCCAGCTGCTCCCAGTGTCAGCGTTACAAGGTGCCTTCGAACGCGCCACATGGCCAACTTCAGCCAGTTCCTCCTCCTAGCGCTCCGTTCGAGCAAGTTGGTATAGACCTTCTCGGCCCTTTCCCGCGATCCTCAAACGGCAATCGTTGGGTTATCGTCTGCGTAGACCACCTTACCCGCTACTGTGAGACGGCCGCGTTGCCATCGGCCACGGCAGCAGAAGTCTCTGTCTTCTTGTTGTCTCACGTTATTCTTCGACATGGACCTCCTCGCATCGTGATCAGCGACCGTGGGCGTCAGTTTATTGCGGATGTAGTCGAAGAGATTCTTCGTCTCTCTTCATCCAGCTTCCGCCATTCCACGCCCTACCATCCACAAACTAATGGTCTTGTCGAGCGCACAAACAGAACTCTTGCCAACATGCTGTCCATGTACGTTGATTCATCACACAAGAATTGGGACAGTATCTTGCCATTCGTCACTTACGCCTTCAACACCGCAAGACAAGAGACCACTGGCTACTCACCATTTTTCCTTCTTTACGCTCGTCCGCTGCGCTACACGCTCGACACGATATTTCCATACGTCACCCAACACAACGAATCGATTGACGAGATCCTCTGCCGAGCGGAAGAAGCGCGACGTCTCTCCAGGTTACGCACAATCGCGTCGCAAGATCGGTCGAAAATACGCTACGACGAACATCACCGTGACATTTACTTTGATCCTGGTGACCTCGTGTGGCTCTGGACACCGTTGCGGAAGCGTGGTCTGTGCCAAAAGTTTCTCGCACACTATGTCGGCCCCTACGTTATATTGGAACGCCTCAGCGAGGTAAACTATCGCATCGCGCGTCTAGCGAACAGTGGACGACGCTCGGCGAAAACCGAAGTGACCCATGTCGCCCGCCTGAAGTGTTACAATTCACGAGATGATTGACTCGCCCGGCGGGCTTCGTCTGCAAGCGGGGAAATGTTACGAGTTTTTGTGGCGAACCAGCGGTACCACCGAAAATAGCCGGGGAACTAAGAGGGAAGAAGAGAACGACGAAGCAAAGGAGAACGAAGTTAAGCGGCTGCCTTTTTCACGAAGGAGACTCGTCTGGTCCTCGGCCAGAACGTCAGCAATCCGTCTGTAACAATATATATATATATATATATATATATATATATATATATATATATATATATATATATATATATATATATATATAGAACTTGTGCGTAGTTGAACCATAGGGATTCGTAGCGTGCGCATTAAGTAGTACAAACATCAAAACATTCTGCTGCCATTATCTGGAATCATTCTCACCGCTTAGTTTTCTACATATGGCTCACATTACATTACTTTAATTTTGACAAGGGCATGCATCAATAACAGCAATTCAATATCACATCCTAATTTCAGAAACACTTCGCTGAGTTTGCTGACATTTTCAATAAAGTATGGGTTTAGTGGTATATCAGAATTCCTTACAGGCATGCGGTTTCTCCACATGCTGTCAAAGCTGAGAAGAAAAAAGAAATATGTCGTAAAATATACTGTCTTGTCCTGTAGCTAAGAAACGAAAGCCAAAAGGTGTTAGTGTTAATTCCTCTCTCTCACATTGCTGTTGAAGGGAAGATACAGACCGTATATCTTCACTACAGTGCTTTATACAAGTTGCGTGTAACTGTCGTCCGGTTCAATTAAAGGTGCTTAGTACAGTGAACTACAGAGATTAGCGGGCAAAATTACTCTTAAATTAACATCGCCTCCCTTCCACTCCATTCATGGTTTCCTTAGTTTCGGTGCGGTGGTACTGCCATCCATGAAGGTAAGAGCGAAGCGGATGGTAGTGTTCATGCGCGCCGGTAGTCAGTGCTGGTATTTTTCGAACCTCGATCGCCGCCAAAGGTAGGGGCGTGGGGGCTTCGTGGTGGCGCGTTCCGGGTCAAAGTACGAACGTAGCCGCTACATAATATGTCTTGTGTGGTCAGATATGTTGAGTTGCGATGCGTGCTGCTCCAGGAAGGCAAGAACGGCCGTCGAGAAGTAAATGATGCGCCTTTCTCTGCAGTAAGATGCATGCTCGCAAAACGATTCGGCGACAACCACTTCTGTTTTCTTTGCAAGATGTCACTGTTTGCGGATGCTCCTGGTTTATGACAGGTTTGTGCAGGGCACTGGCTCGTGCTCTTTTGCTTCTGTACAACTGTCAAGGACCCCTGTACCGTTTGGTACGCCACGGTGATCTAGTGGCTAAGGTACTCGTCTGCTTATCAGAGAGTCGCGGGTTTGAATCGCCGCCGCCGCGGCTTGATTTTGATGTTACCGAAATTTTGAGGCCCGTGTGCTGTGCGATTTCAGTGCGGTTTAAGGAACCCCAGGTGGTCGAAATTCTGGAGTCCTCCGCACTCATAATCACAGCTTCGTTTTAGGACGTTAAACATCAGAAATGTATCGATTCCTGTACCGATGTCTACATATAACATGTTCACATGTCCAGAGTACCCAACCCCAGCCGGGTTCCCGCTTACGCATTCGTCAACTTCGTGAAGACGGGCAACACTTTCGTGCTCTAACAATTCTTATTACACAGGGTTAACCATATTTTTTGACAACTAATCTCGCCTTAGCCCAAGGAACATCAACCGTAGGGGATTAGGGCACGGAAAATACGAACCTTAAAGCACAAGAATAAAACAAGAGCAGTGCGATAGGTAAAACATACCGTCATCAAAAATCGATAAGGAAATTCCTTCAATACCCCAACGAACGGAATCTTTCACCAGTCTGCCCACTAAGATCGCAAACCCTGTTGGCGAGGGCACTTGGTTAGCTGGTATCGATGTGGTGCAATTATCTTGCGGTTTAGCCTGATCAGCTTCACCTGGGAGCTCGTAGCTGCCTTCGGGATGATGATGATGTATGGTCTTTAGTGGCGCAAGGGCCAATTATGGCCAAAGAGCTCCATGACAATTCTTAAGAAGAAATGGCAATATAAAATACATTTGTGGCATAAAGTATGGCGGAAGTGACATGGCTGTAGATTGGTGTAAAAACACTCTCTGTAAATAGCGTAAAATATATATCTATTAAAATAACGTACATGTTCGTGCGCTGTGATGAACATACGATGTACTGATTTTCGACTAATACCAAAAGTGTTTCAATAGCACCAGCACCTCAGCCAAACCCTTGAGCGCAAGGGATGGGAGGGTGGTGCTACATATATTACTCTCATGTAGCTAAAGCTCTGAAGGGTAGGCTGTGTTACATGCCAGACCAAATTATTTCTGGTGCTTGAGTTTCTGACAAAAATTCCAATACTGTGGTTATATTAAAAAGCGGGTGATCGCCTAAAAGGATACTGGGTGCACGGTTCCCGGTAAAGGTATAGCGAGAAGTTTTTTTCTCTATTTCTCTAGTTCTGGGTACAGAATGAGGACATGGAGGACAGAAAGGCAGTCGCCACATTAAGAGCATGTTGGCGGTTATGTTCCATTTAAAAGGTGTGAGTGGGTGCTATATGTATGCCCTATTCTTAGTCTACAGAGCTGAATTTCATTGTGCCTCGATATTCTTTCATGCGTCCAGTTGCCCAGCTTTGTTTTGATTGTATGTAGTTTGTTTAAGACTTGCGTGTCCCACTGCCTCTGCCAATGCTTTGTCATGTGCCGACGCACGAAGGGATTAAGGTCTGCCGCTGGCACTGGCGTGTTCAAGTTTCCATCAACACGTTTCCATCAATACCTCTGTGGCCAGGGATCCAGCAAAGGACAATATCTTGGTTGCTCATGTGTGCTGGGCAGAGAACGTTATAAAGGTCGAACAATGGGGTTTTTGTGCTTTCTTAGACTTTTTATGCAGCGAACAACACTTAACGAGTCTGTAAATGTAATGGTCTTAGGGAGACAAGTTTGCCTTTTGCGTTTAACAGTAGCGAGGATAGCAAAAGCTTCCGCAGAAAAAATACATGTGTGAAGACTTAACGCACCACACGTTGAAAACGAGGGCCCTAGAGCTGCATAAGCCATACCATTAGCAGATTTCGAGCCATCTGTGTAAAATTCCGCGTATGAGTATTTTGTCCGGAGTTCAATAAAATGTGAACGTATATGCTGCTCAGGCGCATGCTTTGATATTTTAAAAAATGATAAGTCACACCTAATGGTCTGCCATTCCCAAGGTGTTGCGAGCGGGATGGGATCCATTACGACAGTTTCTTGGAGGGGAATTCCAATTTCTTCGGCTGGTTGTTCTAAACGCAGACGGAATGGGCACGAAGAGAAGGGTGTTTACTATGTAACCTAGCAGAAGGCACTTCGGAGATTATGGAGTAACATGGCTGATCGCTATCAGATTTGACCTTTGAAAAGTATGTAAAACTTAAATATGTCCTGTGTAAATGTAAGGAGCATTCATTAGACTCAACGTACAGGCTCTCTACAGGGCTTGTTCTAAAAGCGCCTGTTGCCAGCTATATACCAAGTTTGTGGATTGGATCTAGCATTCCAAGCGCGCTCTTTGTTGCAGATGCGGCACCATAATCTACGGCACCATAATCTAAGCGCGAGTGTATGAGGCTTTTAGACAGGTTGAGTAAGCACCACCTGTCACAAACCCAGGTTGTGCCGGTCAAGAACTTTAACACATTCATGGTCTTCATGCACTTTTCTTTGAGGTATCTTAGGTGAGGGACAAATGTAAGCTTGGTGTCTAAAAGGACACTTAGGAACTATGCTGCAGAATTAATGACAATCGTTCTCCACCGAGGTCAATAGTGGCTTTCGACAATTTACCTCTTCTGTTTGAAAAGAGGACGCACACACTTTTTCTGGGTTAAACTGGAAACCATACTCGTCTGCCCGCTTTAACAACTTGTTTAAGCCCAGCTGTACCTGTCGTTCGCAGACGGCGAGGTTGCATGACCTGAAACCTATCTGTACGTCACTTACATAAACTGAACAAAACAGTGTGTGAGGTACGGCAGTTTGCAGAGAATTCATTTTTATTATGAATAGTGTGCAGCTTATCACACCACCTTGTGGTACTCCAGTCTCCTGCGGGAATAATCGCGGCAGTGCGCTGCCAACTCTAACACGGGAGGTCCTGTAGGACAGATAGCGCTCACTAACAGGCAACATGTTGCCGCGAATACCCATTGCAGAAAGATCACGAAGGATCCTAAAGCACCAGGTTGTACCATACGCTTTCTCCATGTCGAGAAAGACAGACAGAAGGAATTGTTTGCGCACGAAAGCTTCTCTAATGTAAGTTTCCATACAAACAAGCTCATCCGTCGTTGATCTTGACTCCCGGAAACCGCATTGGCGAGGGTCTAATCCCAGGCAGCCCGCCAACACAGGACATATGTAGGCGTGAATTCGGCCAAAGTCGGCAGCGATATCGGGCCTAAGTCGGCAAATCGCGCTCGCGCTACTTTCACCCACATCTGCTCGATGATGACCAGCCAGAATGGCGCCACTGTGGCGAAGCCACCATGGGTCGAACTTGGCCAGCCAGAGTGGGCGAAATTTGGCCAGCCAGCGTGGGCGAAATTTGGCCAGCCAGAATGGGTAAAATTTGGCCAGCCAGAATGGGTCGGATTTGGCTAGGTAGCATTGGCCGATGTTGCGGGCATTCGGGCTTTTTTGGCGTGTTGTCGGCTCTGCCGCCATCGGGAAACCCCTTGCTCGACCGTTCACAGCCACTATGGTGTTTGTAGTTTACCCCACGTGTGTCGCGCTGTTTGGATTGCGATAATTTTTTTTGTTTTCACGTTTCGAAGGGCTATGAAGGCATTTGCGAAGGACCAACAGTAGTTTGTGTAAACGTGCCGCTCATGCATACGCGAAAGCTTTATTAACACAGTAATAAGTGGGGCTAAGTGGATCCTCTGTACTTTCTATTAATGCGTTCTCAACAAAACAAATAACACAAGAGAGGTTTATAGGGATAAGCACTATTTCATTTTTTTGTGAACTCTGCATTGATAATATGCTATTCTCGTGTTGCACCGTCGTAGTGGAAAAGCTTAGGCAAGGGTGGAACCTGCGGGAAAAGGCGTGAAAAGTTAGCACAGCTGTGGAGCACATCAGCACTATACTATAATTGCATGCAACTTATGTGCGACTCATGAACAAACGCGGAAATTCAAGAAATGTCAGAAACATTCATAATCGGGCACTACTTTAGAAAATAACAAAACAAAGTTGTCCTTTTAAATATAATGAATCTATGTTCAATATCCAACCCCCAGGTCTTGGTGTCCTGTCGCTTTAGAAACTCAAGGGAAAAAAACCTGAGTAAAGGTTCTGTTGCAAAGCAACTTTAAAAGCGGCACATTACTTGAAATAGGTTCATTTTGCATTATAATAGATTTAATATTTTTGGCACACTTCGGAAAGGAAAACATGTAGACGTGAGCTAACACGACACACCCCAGGGATGGGGTCGTTAGGCAAAAAATGTCCCTAAATGATAGGTGCAAGGTGCATTATAAGCAGATATTAGAGAAGGAACATCTTTTCGAGGCTACTTTAAAAATGCCATTGCGTGCCGAACTGCCGCACGTGTCCTGCACCAAGGAGCACGTGTTCGGTATCACGTTACCTTTAAAAATACGGACAAGAAAAGATAATGTTACGAGAACTGCAAGTCACCACACAAAGGGTGTTTGATACAAGCACAGGATTGACTACATGAAGTAAAACTGCTTTGGGACAATGTACGTAGGCTCTTTATTCGAAAATAAAGAGCCTGCGCACCTCACGACACAAATAATATATAAAGTGGAACCGGTGCTTTAACACCACAACAATATGTGCCACGTCCCATTTTGAAAACTGGCCAGCAACTTACCGAATTTTGGCATCCGCTCTGCACTCTACAGCTGTGAGTCCGCAATAGAAATTCGGCGACGACACTGCAGTCTCACGAAAAGGCACAGGCTTGTGTTCATATACAACCGATGTCACAGTTGGGATGGGCATTGTCTTAGGAGGTACACTCGCCAAGGAATCGCGCAATCAACTTGAATGATCGATAAATGCGGTACATGATAAAGATAAACGCGTAGACAGACTGCGTGCAGCCGTTGAAACTCGTTCTTGCACCTTGCACATTGGTAGCATTGCAGCCGCGACGAGAGAGCGCGGAAAGTTCCTCGTGGTTTCCCCCTCCGAAGGCAGCGAACGCCAGCAAAAGCAGGTTCAGAACCACATTCTTTGCAAACTGCAGATGAGCACAATGGATGTTCACGGAGGGGGCCGTGACAATGGTGGTCAGTTCAGAAGGGGAGGCGCGCCCCCCTCCCCACACACTTTTTTTATGTTTAGTTGCTGCTGGCTTAGCACGTGCTAGTTTACTTCTCGGCAGAGCACGCTCGTCTTTCTTGCTTTCTTTAAGGAACAGAAGAGAGCTTTGATTTTGACACAAACTCGGTAGCGCAAAAAACACGGACGAAGAAAAGGAAAAAAAAACGGAGTGACCTTAATTTAAGGTCGGGCGGTCCCATGCCGCCCATTTCCCACAAGGGTGGGTGACCTCCCAAGCGTACAGTACCTTCCAACAGCCGAGCACCAGGTGGAAGCGCGCTTGTCCCTATTTTACCGGTAGGTACCCGGCGGCAGTGGCGGATGCCTCTCTGCCTACCACAGCAAGGCGGACGCTCAACTATTTCACCAAGGCCGTGGTGGGTAAGGTGTGCCCAGGGGACCTGCCACGTCCTTATGGGGCCACCTTTCGAGATAAGTACACGTAAACCGAGCGCCAGGTGTGCACTCCTCTACCCGTTTTTAAACTGGTGGGTGTCCGGCCGGCACTGGGATTTGAACCCGGTACCTACCGCATCGGAAGCGGACGCTCTACCATTGCGCCACCATTGCGCCAACGTCGCGCCTTCGTCCGTGTTTTTTGCGCTACCGAGTTTGTGTCAAGAATGTACCAACTAGCCCAAACAAGAGTGTTACTGCAGCATTGATTTTGAACTGATTTTTTTTTTCAGTGCATGCTTGCTGTTTTTATATAACATAAATACGCAGATCGCCTGCACAAGAACACTCTGTGATCACATACTCTCTAGTAGAACTCACCAGAAAAGCTCTCTCTATATGAATTATAGGGGTGTGCATTTGTTTGCCACCTTTGAGATGAAAAATGCTTGCCATATGACTGCTTGGCATTTTTCGTTTTTGATTTTTTCGCAAATGTCGTGGTCTTGACAAGAGCACTTCATTTGAATTTGCAATACAAAGGGATCTATGTATTTGATGGTCCTCTCAATATAGAGTTAGCAGTATATCAGTATTGTCTCCTCGCTGTCGCGCTGTTAGCTCCGTATACCGTTCTTCTGCATAGGTTGCTAAGTGTCAGTAGTATAACGCCGGTGGCGAGTTTATCTCCGCTTCAGCGCACCATAAGGTCTGCTCTAGACCTTTTTTTGCCCACTCGCTATTGCGCTCATATACCTTTTCCTTCCATAGGTTGCTAAATGTCAGTAGTATAGCGCCGCTTGCAACTGTTTATCTTTGTTGGAACATATGAGTGCTGGTTATGCCCATTGATGTATGCACCAACTGGTTCAATTTCTATGAATTTAAATTTTCTGACATGCGCTGTCAGATAATTTTCCATCATGCTTGTCGATCCTTCTGGCTAATGTTAACTGTTGAGCCAGCCTGTTTCGCAAAGTTCCCGCAAAACAGCCTATACATGTATATATCAATAATTTATATGCATGTTCTTTGTGTGCCCTGTTTATGAAAAACAAAGCCATGAACAGAATATCATATATGCTGCTCAAAGCACACGTGCGCTATGTTCCGGCACTGGAATGCGTATACATGAATACATGAAGCTCAACGTCTGATTCTTATGTCGAGTCTCTCAAGTGAATTTGTCATTCTTGTCTCGATCGGATCTCAATTGTTATATACAGCAGGCTTCCAAAAAGGCCCGGCTGATATCAACCATGAAACGTTGCTTCCAGGACGACGTTGCTTCGAGGACGGCAGAAATGACTCAATGTTTCCTGTGAAATAATCTTTCTAGGCAAATATCGCGCCAAATTCGCCATTCCTCAGGCGATGCTGATGAGCGGCAAAATCGGCGCCATAATTGCTGGAGAAAGTTATCGGCTCAGCCGATGGAGGCTCTAAGGTGGCATACTTGGCACAGTGTTTCCCACAAATGGCGTCGGCCAGCCCATATTGTCTGTAGAAAGGGAAAATCGGCGCCATAGTTGCCGTTGAAAGCCATCGTCTCAGCCGATGTCGGCAGTAACATGGCATATGCGGCCCCATGTTGCCGATTACAGTCGACGGCCTACCGATATCGGCGGGGCAGCGGCTATAGTAGCCCGACGTTGCCAGTCATTGACGGCGGCTTAGCCGATACTGGCTTGCTGTCGGCAATGTTAGGCCATGGATGGGCCGAACTTTGCCGCCATAAAACCAATATCGGCCCTACGTTGAGTGCTGCCTGAGATATCTTGTTTATTTCCCGATAATGGAGCAGGCGCTTGTTTATCATTTTTTCAAAAAGTTTACATAAGAAACTCGTCAGCGCTATGGGTGTATACCTGTTTGGTAAAGTAGGTTCCTAGGCGAGGGGATGATGCCAGAAGACCATATAACATTGTATAGAGACAGAAGGATTCTTCGCGTCTCAAAAGCAAGTGTTTTAACATGTCGTATATTACACGATCAGAACCCAGAGCAGAGCGCTGCCTCAAGCTCTGCTAAGCAAAAAGGTCTATTGTATGCCTCACTTTCTGCACATTTTCTCTCTAATGGCTATAGTTCGATCAGTGCTTTGTGCCTTCGGATTGCTTCGGAATAGTGCGACGAACTAGACATACCCTCAAAGTGTGGGCCAACGAAGTTCGCTTGGCCCTCCAGGCTGTCTCCCTCAGCCTTCACCAAAGGAATTGAATATGTTTGCCAGCCATTTACACGGTTGATGCTATTCCACAGCTTTGCTTGATCCGTGTAGGAATTTATGCTCGATATAAATTTCTCCCAACTTTCTTTTCTAGCCTGCCGCGGTGTTCTCCTTCCCTGTGATTTAGCATACTTAAATTGTTTAAGACTTTCCGCAATGGGACAGAGACGAAGCAGTCGCCATGCTTTGTTATGTTTCCTATGTGCATTTCGACACTCATCGTTCCACCATGGAATGCGGTGTTTGCTAGACAGTCCACTCGTTTGTGGGATAAACTTAGCGGCTGCATTCATGAGAGAAACGGTGAAGTACTCTACACAGCGTCTATGCTTAAATCACACACATCAGCCCACTTTATATGAGTGGTACTTTGAAACTGTTCCCAGTCGGCAGAACCAACTTTGCAGCGAGAAACACAGGGGAGAAATTTATTTGATGTACTCAGAACTATCGCGAAATGGTCGCTCCCGTACGGATTTTGAATAACTTCCCACTTAAATATGTCTAGAAATGTTGGAGATGCGATGCAAAGGTCTATGGATGAATAGGTTTTATTTGCAAGACTATAATAAGTAGGTTCCTTCCAATTTAAGAGACATGTCCTGGAAGAATAAAGGAACGGTTTAATTAGGTGACCTCGTGCATCACACCTGGAGCCGCCCCATAGGCCACTGTGTACATTGAAATCGCCCAACAGAATTTGCGGTTCAGGCAATTCATTAATGAATGACTGAAATTCGCGTTTTTGTAGCTGACAGTGAGGAGGTATATACAAAGAGCATACCATTATTAGTTTATTTAAAAGTAGGACTCGGACCGCCACAGCCTCTAGAGGACTTTGGAGCCGTAAATACTGGTATGCGATCCTTTTGTACAATATAACAGCAACACCACCAGATGAAGTGACTGCATCATCACAGTCCTTACGGTATACTGCATATCGACGAAGAAAATTTGTGCGATTAGGTTTTAGGTGAGTTTCCTGTACACACAGCACTTTGGCATTGTGTTCACTAAGAAGTTCTTGGATATCACCGCGATTTTTTAGAAGACCTCTGCCATTCCATTGAATGATTTGTGTCTCCATATTGGGAATAAATTGTGGCTGTGTGTGCAATGGGAAAGTGTTCTGTGGTCAGATGAGTTTGCTTTCACGTAACAGGGCCGGCGTCCGGCCCCGTTATGGTCTTTTTGGTTTTCCTGACGCGGTCCAAGGAGCCGCGCTGAACTTTCGGCAACGGAGGTGCCAGCATTGTGTCCATTGCCTCTTGTGAGGCACTGGATGCCAGCACGTGCGGACTATCTGATCGTGTTTCAGGCTTCGGCTGGTGTGCCGAGGCCTTGACACCTAACGGCCCTGGCGTCGCCGGGCTCTGTTGTGGCGTGGGTGGCATAGGCTTTGCTATGTCCACCGCGGGGCGGCAATCACAGCCGACTCGCTACGCGCGGTCCGGGCACATGGTGAGGGTTAGTGCAATGCTGCCCCCTGACGTGCTGCATCCAGATAGGCAGTGCCATGGAATGGTGAGCATCTCTTTCTAGCTTCCCTGAAAATGATGTTCTCCCTGGCATTGGCATAGGCAGGAATGGGCTCACCGGGCTGAAGCCCCCCCCCCCCCCCCCGAAATTTTTCCAGTCGGTGCCCCACTGCCTGTCTATGCTGCCCAATCACATATACGAGCAAAGCTGCCCATTCTGGGAAGGTGCGGCTATGGGTATTCGAGTCTCTGTGGTGGGCTTCAAAACAAAGAACGCGGCTCTTTTAACTCACACACGAGGTTGACTTGTCACTCTATGGCGGGGAAAGTAGTAGTTTGTCTGCAGGAAACGGTGGTGGGCAACGAGGGGCACCTATCATTTATCGGCAAAGAGTGCTGCGATAAGAGCCTCAAAGGGGAGCTTGCAGTCTTTGCAGCACAGCACCGCGCGCAGGCAGACGCTACGGCAATGTGTTGACAATTAACTCTCTGCGGTGATGGAAGAATGTGGCGGGTCTGCGTATCTGGAAACATGCGTGGTCTTGCAGCGGGTGAAACGTTTGCGGGCAATCATCGAGCTGATTGATTGGTTTGTGGGGTTTAACATCGCAAAACCAGTTCTGATTATAAGAGGCGCCGTAGTGGAGGTCTCCGGAAAGTTCGACCACCTGGGGTTCTTTAACGTGCACTGACATTGCACAGCATGGGCCTCAACATTTCGCTAAGTTCATCGAGTTAGCGAACCAAGGGCAAAGTATGCCGCTGTTCCCAGTGCAACACGCTCTCCTGTGCCGCCCGACCCTTCTTCCCCTCTTATTCCTGTTTCTTTGGGGCGTTGACGCTTTTCGTGCATTGTATGCGCTCGCGTGGGGAATATGCATGGCGCACAGTGAATGCTTTCTTCTTTTCTTTTTTTGAGCAGTGCCCATACACGGGTGGCCAATACAGCTTCGCTTTTGTCATTTTTCTTGACGACTTACATAAGGCCACAATGTGCGCGCACGGCATGTCCCCTTCCGAGGACGATGCCGCAGGGAGAGAAAATTTCAACCAACCTTTCTACTGGACACCACTGCTTTGCAGTGTTATCCACAAGCAAGTAAACTACGGAATAACGAGTCGACAAAAAGACCGTGCTGCGGTTCATCGCCGAGCGTCCACAAGGGTCAACAGCCCTGCTACCAGCAAGCGATGGTCACCACATTCATTCAAGAAGAGGTTACCATATTCGTATCGTCGCTTTCGCGGCAATATGTCTCAAGGACAGCAGCAGCTCTCCGTCTTCTGGCGAAGCTCATCTTTGAAGTGTCAACAATCGAGCGAGACATCGCATGCTAAGTCTTTTTCTTCAACTGATTTGTACATACATGATACCTTATATCCTCTGGCAATACAGTGGCTTTGTAATGTGGCTAAGGTGACCTGTATGGATTATATGTGAATTCTCTGAAAATGTTTGAATAGTCATTTGCTATTGCTCACATGAGGTCATATGATGCCTTATTAATTTCAGCAGGCCAGGAAATAATCTGAAAGCATTTCATTTCTTCAATACAATATACAGCATTGTAAACATAACAGCCGAAATAACTGCAGTCGCTGAGACGATTGATCGATCAATGAGTACTTGAGACAATCCATGAGCGCCCAATGGGACAATAAAATGAGTCTCTTTATACCAATACCTTTTTCGGCTACAGTATCTGGTCGAACAAATCGAACAGAGAAGGCTACATATCAAGCAAAAGTGTAAATGAGTTCAATGAAGGAAAATGAGCAGGAGAGAACGGGGAGAAAAAAAACACGTACAAAGGACATGCATTTCAAGCATGCAAAACAAACTTGCCCACATCGAGCCTCTGCTCATTCAAGTAAATAGATTTATCAAGACGTTTTACTTTGAATAAACTAGTGTTTAGATGCATGAAGTACGAAAATATCGCGCAGCTGTTAGTTCAATTCCCAGTTAAAGCACCGAGAAAGTCCTGCAGTTATCTTCATTAGAATAGGGTTGAGTTGACTTGTTCCGCCATTGTTCCTTGCCCGCTCATCCCGCTGACAGCGAAACGGTTGACAAGCTGCCGACCAGGGGACAGAAGACGGGCTCCTTCACCTGCTCGTACCTTGAGGGAACGACTGCTTCGACATGCTGTTGTCAAAGACAACTTTTAATGATCAACCCCCTTACAACACAGTGCAACCGCGCCCAGCCCAACGCGCCGACGATAATTCGGTGAGCAGCTAAACAAACCGTTTTTCTTATAACAGATAGTAAAATGTGTTAGCTACTAGCACGACTACATATTCTCATATTCTCATAGTATTCCGCAGAGACAGGAAACCCATGCATGCGACGCTGGACATAACCAACCGACGGTCTCCGATAATAGCAACTCGTAAGAAACGGACGGAGAAAATAGATAGATCGATAGCTCGATAGATAGATTCATGCCGAAATTAACATTGCAAGCGCAATAAGGAATATAAATTACTCCTTGATTACTCCTTGCCTTAAGACAAGCCGTACACAACTAACCTTTACACAAATCTTTTAGCTGGGCGAAGAAATCCGGATGAATTTAACACTCTGAATACACTTCCTATAACGAATATATGCCTTCACCACCACAATAGATAGTTTGCGTGTTTTTCCTGGGGTGTATGTTTGCGTGGATGTGCCGCTGTATATAGATATGTGTGTATGTATCTGTGTGACTGCTACCTCCCTGATGCCTATATATTTGCATTTTTTCGTCGCACGTCCATTCCGGCATAGGAAATTATTATTTCATCACTCATTTAACATAATGCAACCACGACTTACAACCAGCGATTTGTTTTGTTTTTCCGTTCACATACGTCGCAAAAAAAATTTAAAAAAACTTATGTTTTACCCACGTGGAAGATGTCAATAATTTCTTTTACCCTAACTTCTACTACAACGTTCGGGCTACGCACGGAATGCGGCACGCGAAAACATACCTGATTAGCTACAATGGAGCAGTTAAAACGGCTCGCTGAAACACGATTTTCCACGCACGTCTATCTACTTGTCAGAGCAATTTTAATAACCATGACGTCCTGGAGCAAAACTAGATAATCGCGGACATTTTGAGACCAAATGCTGTACAAAATAGTAACGCGCATAGAAGCTATCGCGCATGAAATGCTTTCTAAGCATGTACGTTTGACGATGCGGAACCACCGCCACTGAGACCGACAAGGGTCACAGGTTCGACGCCCAACCCCCCCCCTTTTTTTTCAAGGATGGTTGTCACAAGCTCGAGATTACGTCGGTAGGGGGGCCTGAGGACGGTTGGATACCTGAAAGGCTTTCAGTCGTTCAAGTGCCGTTTACAACTCACTCCTACACCAGAACAGGAATTGGCCTCCCTGGTGAAATACTTCGCCACCATCTCCCACACGATGTCTACAATTAAACCCTCGCCCTCAGTGTACAGCAGCTGCAGCACATCTGTCCACGGCGGCGGTCAGCTCTGTCAAGCAGCAGAGGGCAGTAACAATCACTGGACCCGGAGAGGCCGCCACTGGAACATTGGAACGTTCAATGCAAGATCCCTCTCAAGCGAAGCTAGATTAGCGGAATTACTCGAGGAACTAGAGGTAGTTGATTGGGACGTCATTGGCCTTAGCGAAGTTAGGAGAGCAGGTGAAGCTTACATAGTCTTAAACAATGGACACGTCCTCTGCTATAAACGATTACCCGAAAAGAGAGATTACGGCGTTGGGTTCCTAATCCACAAAAATATAGCGGGCAACGTAGTTGAATTCTACAGCATTAACGAAAGGGTCGCATACGTCGTAATAAAACTATATAAGCGGTATAAACTTAAGATAATCCTGGGATATGCACCAACGACGAGCTACGACGATGAACAAGTAGAGCAATTCTACGAGGATATCGAATTAGCAATAAAGTACGGACGCAATGCACAGTAGTCATGGGGGATTTCAGCGCGAAAGTAGGAACGAAACAAAGTGGAGAGCAGGCGATTGGCAACTACGGCGTCAGCCGTAGGAATAACCGTGGGGAAATGCTAGTACAATTTGCCGAAAGGAACCAGCTTCGAATAATGAATACGTTCTTCAAGAAACACAAGAATAGGAAGTGGACGTGGAAAAGCCCTAACGGGGAAACATAGAATGTGCGAACAACCAGGTATAATTCAAGACACAGATGTAAAGGGGAAGATAAAATGCAGCGATCACAGACTAGTAAGGGCAAATATTGTACTTAACCTATAGAAAACAAGAACTAAATTATTTACTAGAAAAAAATGTAATGTAGAGGTAATTAGAGCAAAGGACGAAGAATTTAATGTCGCCCTAAGCAACAAGTTCGGGGCCTTAGACGAAAACGGTGACGATTTAGAACAAATAAACAAAACCATAACGAAAACAATCCTTGCAACCGCGATAGAAGTCGGGGGTAAAACAACAAAGCAAGCAAAAGGTAAGCTGTCCCAATCTACCAAGGAATTAATAAAAAAACGCCAACAAATAAAAGTAACTTCATCAAAGATAAGATAGAATTCGCAGAACTATCGAAATTGATCAGTAAAGCCAGGCAAAGTGATGTAAGAAACTTTGACATGAGAGAAATAGAGAAAGCAGTAGAAAAACGCACCAGCATTAAATCGGTCAAAAAGAAACTGCACTTAGAGCAAAACAAAATGCATGCGATAAAAGATAAACAAGGTAACGTTATCAACAGTTTCACCGAAATAGTAAAGGTAGCAGAAGATATCTACTCGGAAATATGCAGCACTCAGACAGACCACACAACCTTAATAGAAATTGAACCAGAGGAGGACACCAAAATTTCATGTAAAACCGCTGACGAAGTCAAAAAAGCTGCCAAAGGCATGTCCCATGGTAAAGCAGCTGGTGAGGACGGTATAACAGCCGACTTGATCAAAGACGGAGGATATATTGTGCTTGAAAAAATTGCATCGCTCTTCCCAAAATGTATCAGGATATGTAGCGTACCGCGCAGCTGGAAAAATGATAATACAATTGTAGTGGAGAAGCCGGATCGCCAATGCTGTACTAGTGGGGCGTGAGCTGAACGTGATTTGCGGCCCTAGTTAGTTAAGCCTAGACGCCATCGTGTCTGCCAGTCCGACCTCGTCGTCCACAACCACGTCGAGCTTTCTTATCACAATTGGTGGAGGTGCTGGGTTTCCTATCATCCTGGAACTGCGCAGCCGGACTCTCCGTCCTACCATGGCTACCGGAACTGATTCCAGCTCAACACCAGGTTCTCCCCAGACCAACGTCTGCCCTGGAGCGGTCCGTCAGCGGGACCCTCCAATCTTCAGCGGCACCGATGACCATGACGTCGATGACTGGCTCTCCTCATACGAACGCGTCAGTGTCCACAACAAATGGGACGACGTCGCGAAACTGGCCACCGTATCTTTCTATCTGACCGGGATTGCCCACTTGTGGTTCCGAAACCATGAAACGGACGTTCCCACCTGGAGCGCGTTCAAAACACGGTTCAGCGAAGTATTCGGACGCCCTGCGGTTAGAAAGCTTCGTGCGGAGCAGCGCCTTCAGTCCCGATCTCAGCAGCCCGGTGAAAATTTTACCAGCTACTTGGAAGATGTCATCGATTTATGTAAACGTGTCGATGCAACCATGACCGAGGCGGATAGAATCAAGCATATATTGAAGGGTATTGATGACGATGCTTTTCAAATGTTGATTTCGAAGAGCCCCTCCACAGTCACCCAGGTCATTCATTTATGTCAAAGCTACGACGAGCTTCGCGGACAACGCCTTGTGACTCGCCGCCCTGTTCCACATCAGGAGTCGCTGTCCGGCGTGGTACCAAGTTTTGAAGATCCAACCCTCCTCTCGCAGATCAAAGCTTTCGTGCGAGAAGAAGTTGCCCGCCAGCTCTCCATCATTTCCACCCCGTCGCAGTCAACTTCGTGCCTCAGCCCGACCATTCGGCACGTTATACAGGAGCAAGTGTCCGAGGTTCTTTGTTGTATCCTGTACATAGTTCTGGCAGTTTCGGTTTAGTGTTTAGGTTGGCAACACTGTGTCCTTGTGCTTGTATATATTTGTGGAACGTCTATTAAAACGGAGAGTATGCAACCGCTACCCGTGAGTGCGAGTCACTTCACCCATCACAACAATGGCGACGAGGATGGGATCCCTGCTGATATAGTTCCCGGGTGATAACCAGCCACGCCCCCCAGATGGCTTTTGCCGGCATCGCCCCACCGGATCCGTTCCTTCCGACACCGGGTCGTCCCGTGCAGCCATGGCCCCGATGGCACGACATGTTCAAGGTCTACCTGCTGGCGTCCGGTGCTTCAGAGTTCTCCCCAGAGCGACGCAAGGCTCTTCTACTACATTCCTTGGGACCCGAAGGTCAACGTATCTTCAATACTCTGTCTGTTTCGCAGGCTGCCGAAAAGACGGAGGAGGAAGGGACCGGAGCTACGCCCGACGTCTATGACTCCGCGGTAGCGGCACTGGCTAAGCACTTCGATACCACCTGCAACCTGGTCCTCGAGCGCCACCGATTTCACCGTCGAATTCAGTTCCCAGGCGAGTCTATTCCAGAATACGTGACCGCGCTACAAGAGCGTGCCGCGATGTGCTCATTTACGTCGCAAGAAGAGTCACTACGGGACCAGTTTGTTGCCGGTGTGTCCTCGCATCGTATTCGGGAACGTCTTCTGTTAGAAGGGTCTTCACTTTCGTTCCACAAAGCAGTTGCTCTCGCTCGTCAAATCGAGCAGGCAGCAGTGGAAATGAAGGAATTTTCCATTTCTGTGCAACCAGTATCTGCGCAGTCTGGCACAAAAGGCAGTTCATCGTTGCAATCACCGAATTCACTGCCGCGTGCTCGCACTTTCAGTCAACGCGAATCGGGGAACCGCCCCCCATCTCGACAGCGCTCCCCATAGAACTCGCAGCAACACGCGATTTCTTCGCATTGCTTCAGATGTGGTTCTAAGCAGCATCGCGCTTCTTGGAAACGCTGCCCAGCTAAAGGAAAAAAATGCTTCTTTTGTGGCCGTATTGGACATTTTGATAACGTTTGCAACCAGAAGCGGTCGCAAGCTGCGGTCCGCGAGGTTCTTGTAGTTCAACAGCCGCTTGCATCCGGAATTCACATTATCATTCAAGTCGGGCAAGTCGCTATGAAGCTGTTAGTCGATTCTGGCTCTTCCGTTTCCATTCTTTCAGGCAAGGAGTTTGACCAACATTTCTCTGGTGTGCCGCTTCTTCCCGTTCCTCGTGTGACGCTTCTGGATTATTCCAAAAGACCAATTTTGGTTCGAGGCTGCTTCTTTTCAGAGGTCTTTTTCGAGAATCGCAGCGCACCGCTTTTGTTTTATGTCGTCGAGCAGGGTACTTCTCTCATTGGCTTGGATGGTATTAAGGCCTTGAAACTGCGCATTGAAGGCTCTGAGCTGCAGTGTTTTCAAACCAGCACGGTACCGAACGCCGAAGTAGCTCGGACATATCCGATAGAGCCATCTATGCAGCTGCCATCAGCACTTCAGCGGCAGTTTTGCTCGCTCTTCACAAATGAGCTGGGCCTTGCAAAAGGTTTTGTTCAGAGGATTAAGACACGTGCGGGTGTTCAGCCAGTAGCATCAAAACTTCGCCGGCTTCCTTTCATGTTACGACCACGCGTGTCTTCCGAACTGCAGCGCTTGGAAAGCTTGGACATCATTGAACGTATCCATGCGTCAGAATGGGTGTCCCCTATTGTAGTCATTCAGAAGAAAGATGGAAGTATTAGGCTTTGTGTAGATTTACGCGAACCTAACAAGGCCATCGTTCCGGACAGCTTTCCGCTGCCTCACATGGATGAGCTGCTTCATGCCTTGGTGGGTGCCACGCACTTTTCTAAACTCGACTTAGCGTCTGCCTACCACCAAGTTCCCCTGCATCCTGAGAGCAGGGACTTGACAGCTTTTATCACACATGAAGGACTGTACCGGTTCAAACGCGTTTGTTTTGGGCTAGCCTCAGCACCTGCTGCTTTCCAGAGTATGATGTCTCGAATCCTTCGCAATTGTCCGGGTGTCCTCTTTTACATTGACGATGTCATTATTTTTGGTAAATCAGCTGAGGAGCACCTGAAGAACTTGGAGGCAGTGTTACAGCGTATCAAAGACGCAGGTCTGAAGCTCAACAGCAAATGTGTGTTTGGAGTTCAGGAGCTCGAATTCTTGGGCCACAAGGTGACACCTTGCGGTATTTCGCCGCTCCCAGGGAAAGTGGACGCAATTGTGGAAACCCCAGTTCCAAGAAATGCCGCTGAACTCCGCTCCTTTCGTGGGTTGGTGGAATACTACGCTAAGTTTGTGCCACACTTGGCCGAGATGGTTGAACCAATGAGGGCTCTTCTTAGGAAAGGCGAAACCGTCACCTGGTCTGTTGAGGTGGATAACAGTTTCCGCGCGGTAAAGGCGGTATTATCTTCAGATCTGGTCTTGCACATGTTTGATCCTGCGCTTCCAATCATCATTTCCACTGATGCATCCGAATGTGGTCTAGGAGCAGTCCTCCAGCAGCACGCCGGTAATAAGCTTCGTACTGTTGCTTTTGCATCACGCACGCTATCTCCGGCTGAAATAAATTACGCAGTGGGTGAGAAGGAAGCACTTGCATGCATTTGGGCATGCGAACATTGGCATGCATACGTGTGGGGACGGAGCTTCACTTTCCGAACAGACCATCAGGCCCTCGTTTCGCTTCTGTCTTCGCAGGGCTCAGGCCGACGCCCTCTTAGGATTGCACGTTGGTGCACAAGGCTACTACGGTACAATTTCACGGTGCAGTACCAGAAAGGCTCATCTAACACAGTAGCCGATGCTCTTTCGCGGTTACCCGTTCATATGGCAGATGGAGAGCTGACTTTTGAGGAAGAAATTGTTTCCATGGTTCAACCAACTTGCCTGACCAAAGAGCAGTTTGAACAAGCGGTTCTTGCTGACGCCACTCTTCAAAAGGTGAAGGCGTTTGTAAATGGGTCTTGGCCCTCACACAGAGACTTGCCGGAAGGTCTGGAACCATATTTCAGAGTTCGATACGAACTGTCAGTGGTGAGCGAATTGTTGTTGCGTGCAGAGAGGCTTGTAGTTCCATCATCTCTCGTGGCTCAACTGGTGGCAACAGCACATGAAACTCACCAGGGTATCGGACGCACCAAAGCCAGACTTAGGGAACAATTTTGGTGGCCCCGCATGGACGTTCACGTGGAAGAAGCAGTCCACAATTGTAGCATCTGTCAAGCAGCAGATAAATCGGCAAAGACGTCGCCTGCCCCGCTGCAACCTGTCGAGCTACCAGAGAGACCTTGGCAGAAACTTGCAATAGATATCGTTGGTCCCGTGGAGAGGGCGCCTCCAGATTGCAGATTTGTGCTGACACTCGTAGACTACTTCTCAAAATGGCCAGAAGTACAGTTTTCAAGGGAAATTTCTACAAGAACCGTGACAGAGTTCCTGCTCAACGTATTTGCCCGGGAAGGCTATCCTGAAGAGATAGTCTGTGATAATGGGCCCCAGTTCACGTCAAAGGAATTTGTCAACTTCTTACAAGAACGAGTGATCCGTCTGTCACATTCATCTGTTTATTACCCGCAGGCAAACGGACAGATCGAGCGCTTCAACCGCACGTTCAAGACTTACCTACAACTGGCCCGTCTAGAACAACGTCCGCTGCGAACTGCTGTACGGGATTACCTCGCCGCATACAGGTGTACACCACACGCCACAACAGGAGTGGCCCCTGCGGTACTTTTACATGGAAGGCTGCCAAGAACGAAGCTTGACATCTTCGGCTTATCTCCTGAGTCCTTCGCAAAGGCACCCTACCAGGAACTGGCCAGGCTGAGGCAACGTGTCAAGCGCAGGCAAGAGTACAGCAAAGCCTACACCGACAGGAGGCGAGCGGCAAAACCGACAACAGTGGCAGTAGGAGACATGGTGCGGGTGAAGAAACCATCGGTTTCATTCAAGGGTGACATCTCTTTCTCGAAGCCAAGAAAAGTCATCGAGAAATGCGGTCCAGCATCCTTCATTCTCGACGACGGCAAAACATGGAACGCGGCCAAGCTGTGCAAGGTGCCTGCTCGGCGCCCTGGCGACAATGGCCTTCAGCACCATTCTGCAGGGCGTGAACCTTCGTTAAATCATGATCCCGTTGATGCGACGCTTCTTTCTGCAACATGGAAACCAGTGTCCGCCGAGGCAAGTGTTCCCGCAGCGAAACCTGTGCCTAGTGCAGACTGCGATTCCAGGTCGCCAACAAGATCAGCCGCCGGACAGTTTCCGGCTTCAGAAACTGTTTCACGCCCGCCCGTGAACACTACAGAAGAACCTGTGGTGTCGTGCCCACCTGGTCGTCGCATTCAGCCGCACAGAGACAGACGGCGACCGGACAGATATGGTTATTGATTGTGAATGTATAAATATTCCTTAGTTGGTGGACCAATTACCTAATGCATTCAATATTTTTGGCATGTGTATAGATAATTTTGTGTATATATGGATGTGTATTTCTTGCTGTGTATTTCTCGTTCCATATATAAACTGTGCGCGATTAACCTATACTAACGTACTAACACCTTCCCAAAATAAAAAAAAATAAATGAGGGAGGGAAAAATGTTGTATCCTGTACATAGTTCTGGCAGTTTCGGTTTAGTGTTTAGGTTGGCAACATTGTGTCCTTGTGCTTGTATATATTTGTGGAACGTCTATTAAAACGGAGAGTATGCAACCGCTACCCGTGAGTGCGAGTCACTTCACCCATCACAACATTCTTCCGCAAGAGCGGCTCCCTCAAGTCACCGCTCCGTTAACGTACTCCGCAGCACTATCTCGACCACGACCACCGATGGTCCGCGCTCCGGCACCAGTGCCTACACCGAATTTTCCAACAGCGCCGCCACCACCTCCAGCCTATCGAGTCGTGAACCCCTGGCACACCGCAGATAATAAGCCCATTTGCTACTCGTGTGGGATACCCGGACACGTAGCACGCTTCTGCCGCCGTCGTCCACTACATCCGCATTACGACTCACGCACCCCTGTTTACGACCATTCGTCGTCTTACGCTTCCGACCGTGAAACAGAACCCCTGCACCAGCCAAGCCTTCGACCAACACCTGGCCGCCGATCTCCCTCTCCCCGCCGTCGCTCGCTCTCCCCCATGCGTCGGCGTCCCTCTTCAACCGAACCGGAAAACTAAGTGGCGCAGTTCCCGAGGCAAGAACTGCGTCATCGTCGAAATGCCCAAGCCCTCTTCGCTCGCCGCAAAATGTTATAGATGCCGTCTTCGAAGGTGTTTCTGTGTTCGCGCTTATTGACACTGGTGCCGCTATATCCGTCATTGCCGAAAAACCAATCCGCTCAGTTCGAAAGGTGACAACGCCCTTCTTTGGTCCGTTCCTTCGCACAGCCACAGCAGAGCATGTCAAGCCGGTTGCTGCGTGTACCGGAAGAGTTTTAATTCAAGGAAAGCTCTACACCGTCCAGTTTGTCGTATTGCCCCACTGTTCGCACGACATTATCTTAGGATGGGATTTCCTTTCCCGTCACCAAGCCATTATTGATTGCTTCCGAGCAGAAGTCGCCTTCTTTTCGCTTGGCGATGCCATGTCTGACGATGTTCCGCTCGGTCGACGCAAGTTGATTATTGCAGAAGACGTCGAGATACCTCCGCACTCGTCTGTTGTGGCACCTGTAGGCTGTTCCGCTATTTCCGACGCCAATGTACTCTTCACACCTTCCGCTGCTTTCATCAGTCGCCACCTCGTACCACTGCCGACCGCTCTGCTTGCCCTTGAAGATTGTGCGACAACCCTTCTCTTTTCTAACCAATTCCCATTCCCGATTACATTGCTTCGCGGTGAATCCGTCGGTACTGTGGAGCCTTACGAACCCATCGCTACGTTAGACGCCCCAGATGGTTCGGTGGAGATGAACGTCCTCTCCCATAGTTCTCCAACTGCACCATTGCCTCAGGAGGTTTTCCGCCCTGTCATCGACGACGGCTTAAGCCCAACGCAACGAGAGGAACTCCTGGCTCTCCTTGAGAAGTTTCGTGATGCTTTCGACAGCCACAGCAGCACTCTTGGCCGAACGTCGACTGTCTGTCACCGCATCGACACAGCTGCTCACCCACCACTGCGGCAGCGGCCTTACCGCGTATCATCGACGGAACGGCGGGTCATTGATGAACAAGTGGGTGACATGCTAAAGCGCGGTGTAGTTCAGCCATCCAATAGTCCATGGGCATCGCCAGTCGTCCTAGTCAAAAAGAAAGATGGCTCGATTCGCTTTTGCGTAGATTACCGCCGCTTAAACAAGATAACTAGAAAAGACGTTTACCCATTGCCGCGAATCGACGATGCCTTGGATTGTTTGCAAGGTGCTGAGTTCTTCACCTCTCTTGATTTACGATCCGGTTATTAGCAGGTACCTATGGCCTCAGAGGACAAGCCGAAAACTGCCTTTATTACACCAGATGGCCCATACGAATTCAATGTGATGCCCTTTGGCCTTTGCAATGCGCCCGCCACATTCGAGCGCATGATGGACGCCATTTTGCGAGGCCTAAAATGGAACACGTGCTTATGCTACTTGGATGATGTAGTTGTATTTGCACCTGATTTTCCCACTCACCTTCATCGCTTGGAGCAGGTTTTACGCTGCCTCACCGCCGCTGGCCTAGAGCTAAACTTAAAGAAATGCTACTTTGGCGCACGAAAGCTAACCATTCTTGGGCACGTCGTGTCGAAGGACGGCATCCTTCCGGATGTTGCAAAGCTACGGGCTGTGCAAGAATTCCCAAGACCAAGGAATATAAAAGACTTGCGCAGTTTCATTGCATTTCATTGCCTCTGCTCCTACTTCCGCCGCTTCGTCCGAAATTTCGCTTCAATTATGTCCCCACTCACAGAGCTCCTTCGGGGAGACGCCAGCCTTTCTGCGTGGTCCCCGGCTTGCGATCGTGCCTTTGCGACGCTACGGGAACTCCTCACGACGCCTCCGATACTGCGCCACTTTGACCCTACCGCTGCCACAGAAGTCCACACAGATGCCAGTGGTGTCGGTCTCGGTGCTGTCCTCGCGCAGTGAAAGCCCGGATACGAAGAATATGTTGTTGCCTACGCAAGCCGCACTCTCACAAAGGCTGAAGCGAATTATTCTGTCACTGAGAAGGAATGTCTGGCGATCATTTGGGCAATTACGAAATTTCGGCCTTACCTGCACGGCCGGCCTTTCGATGTCGTTACTGACCACCACGCCCTTTGCTGGTTGTCGACTCTCAAATATCCGGCTGGTCGACTCGCCCGATGGGCCTTGCGCCTCCAGGAGTACGACATCCGTGTTGTCTACCGATCAGGAAAGAAGCACGCCGATGCCGACGCTCTTTCCCGTTCGCCAGTCGACACCGACATTGCCAGTGTCTCCGCCCCTGATGACTTATTTTCGCCATCAGCTTCCATCGACATGTCGTTGGAGCAGCGCAAGGATCCTTGGACTGACTCTTTGATCCGTTACCTGTCTGAACCATCAGCCAGACCGCGATCCCGAGCTCTACGTCGCCAAGCTTCCCATTTCGCCATCAGGGATGGAATCCTTTATCGCCGCAATTATGATCCAGATGGGCGCAAATGGCTGCTGGTCATACCAAGACAGCTCCGTGCAACTATATGCGCCGCTTTCCATTCTGATCCTCAGGGCCCACACGCTGGTCTGTTCAAAACTTACGCCAGACTTCGCCTCAGATTTTATTGGCGCGGCATGTACACCTTTGTGCAAAAGTACATTCGATCCTGCACAGAGTGCCAGCGCCGCAAGCCTGGTCCTTGCCGCCCTTCGGCGCCAATGCAGCCTTTGCCGTGCCCATCACAACCATTTGACCGGATTGGCATAGACCTATACGGACCTCTGCCATACACTGCTGCCGGAAATCGATGGGTTATTGTAGCCATCGACCACCTCACGCGGTACGCGGAAACTGCTGCCCTTCCATCGGCGACATCTCGTGACGTTGCTTCTTTCCTTCTCCATCGCTTCATTCTTCGCCACGGCGCTCCGCGCGAACTCCTGAGCGACCGAGGCCGCGTCTTTCTCGCCGATGTTGTCGAAAAGCTACTTGCTGAATGCCGTATTATTCACCGCTGCACCACCACCTATCACCCGCAAACAAACGGGCTGACCGAGCGCTTTAACAGAACTCTTGGCGACATGATTTCGATGTATGTCGCCTCTAACCACATTGACTGGGACGTCATTCTTCCATATGTAACGTACGCCTACAATACGGCACCTCAAACGACTACCGGCTTTTCCCCTTTCTTCTTACTTTATGGCCGAGAACCGTCATCGCCGATCGACACTATCCTGCCTTACCGTCCCGACTCATACGAGGCCACCCCGGTTTCCGAAGCCGCTCGATATGCAGAAGAATGTCGCCGACTAGCTCGCTCCCACACCACCCAACAATAAGCATTGCAGAAGTTTCGCCGCGACGATGGCCTGCCAAACCGGCAGTTCCCGCCTGGCGCTCTCGTTTGGCTTTGGGTGCCCTCCACTTCTGCGCCAGGTGTCACCCCGAAGTTTGCATCGGAGTATCACGGTCCTTACAGGGTCCTGCAGCAAACTTCTCCCGTCAACTACGTCGTCGAGCCAGTCACACCAACCTCGGACATGCGCCGTCGCGGCCGCGAGACTGTTCACGTAGATCGCCTGAAACAATACCATGAACCGCTAGTTTTCACGGCGCCTTAGCCCACCGGAGTAGCTCCGTCTCCAGGGAGGGGGAAGATGTAGTGGAGAAGCCGGATCGCCAATGCTGTACTAGTGGGGCGTGAGCTGAACGTGATTTGCGGCCCTAGTTAGTTAAGCCTAGACGCCATCGTGTCTGCCAGTCCGACCTCGTCGTCCACAACCACGTCGAGCTTTCTTATCACACAATGCTTATCCACAAGAAAGGTGACATAAAGGACTTAAAGAATTACAGACCAATCAGCCTACTCCCAGTAATATACAAGCTATTTACAAAGGTAATTTCTACGAGGATAACAGAAACAATCGACTTTAACCAACCGAGAGAACAAGCTGGTTTTAGGAAAGGTTACTCGACAATGGACCACAGCCACGCTATCAACCTAGCAATTGAGAAGTACGCGGAATATAACAAACCTCTTTATATGGCGTTTATCGACTACGAGAAAGCATTTGACTCCATAGAAATACAAGCAGTTCTAGAAGCTCTACGTCGACAAGGGGTACCTGGCGTATATGTGAAAACCATAAACAACATGTACAAAGATTGCACAGCCACACTACTCCTACATGAGAGAAGCAGAGAAATCCCGATCAGGAGAGGTGTGAGACAGGGAGATACAATATCCCTGCTGCTATTCACTGCATGTTTAGAGGAAGTCTTTAAACGTCTAGACTGGGAAGAAAACGGTATTCGAATAGACGGAGAATATCTAAACTATTTACGATTTGCAGACGACATTGTGCTCTTTAGCAATGATGGTGACGAATTACAAAACATGATTGATGACCTAAACAGGGAAAGCATTAAAATTGGATTAAAAATGAATAGGCAAAAGACCGAAGTTATGCTCAATAGCTTAGCTAAGGAACAGGTATTTAAAATCAACAATGAACCCTTACAATGTGTAAACGAATATGTATATCTGAGACAATTAATATCAAGAACTCCTACTCAGGAAAACGAAATTCTCCGCAGAATAAGGCTGGGCTGAAGCGCATTCGGAAAGCATTACGAAATCATGACCGGAAACTTACCGCTCTCATTAAAGCGAAAAGTATTCAATCACTGCATTCTCCCAGTACTAACCTACGGTGCAGAAATATTGAGAATAACGAGAAAATTAGATATGAAACTAAGGAGCACGCAACGTGCAATGGAAAGAAAAGTGATAGGGGTAACGCTAAGAGATAAAAAACGAGCGAAATGGATCAGAGAACAGATAGGAGTAGCCGATATTATCTTGTCAATTAAAAGAAAGAAGTGGACCTGGGCAGGACATGTCATGAGGAGGAAGGATAATAGGTGGACAGTAAGAGAGACGGAATGGATACCACGAGAGGGAAAAAGCAACAGAGGTAGGCAAAAGGTTAGATGGAGCGATGAAATTAAAAAGTTTGCGAGCATAAAGTGGAACCAACTCGCTCAGGATAGGGTGGATTGGAAATCGTTGGGAGAGGCCTTCGTCCTGCAGTGAACCTAAACAGGATGATGATGATGATGATGAATACACTTCTCAAAACAAAAGCCCTCTCGCAGTCCAATCAGAATCAGAAAACGTCCTTCCCTATCAACTTCTGATCGGCTGCCGTTTGGATTTACGTCCTCACGCTCTTCATCCAATGCCTTCATCTGCGCCCGCCTCTCCCACGTCGATCGCTGGTGCGCCTCTCTCGCTCCTCGCTCTCGAAGTCTCGCGCCGGCCGGTCGTGGAAGCGTGCTCGGTGCCGGGGTCCCAGGGCTGAGCCGAGGGGTCATCATCAAGTGACCACCAGTTCCACGGAATACGCGTCGGGGATACCCCCCCCCCCCCATGCTGTACACTGGTTGCTTGCGCTAGCGTGTTCCTTTGTGCCCCGGCCACGGCTCTCCACAGGGGAAATCGGCCGTCACGCCGCCTATGTTCAGTCCTGGCCGCCGCAGGGGGTGCAGGACAGCAGCCCGCCGGAGGGGGGGAGGAAAGCTAACCGTGCAAGATTGCGACCGCGAGGAGCTTTCCGGTGGCTGCTGCGCGCTTGTGTCCAACAGGTTGTATGCACTACCATTACTTGCTTGCCTGGTGCGCGGCATCGGGGTCGCAAATATGGCATATCTGTAACATGTAACTCACAGAACGGGATATTACTTCCCTGTTAGTATAACATGTCTTTGGGCGAGTTGGTTCATGCTTCAAGAAGGAAAATACGGAGCGCTAAAAACACAGCACACACAGAAGGAGGCTACACACAGGACTGGCGCTGAACTTTCAACTGACATTTATTGAAACAACATCGAATTTATGCACACATCCGCCAAACATAATCTCTGTCAAGATAGAACCTTGAGACAAGAAACCGCCACGTCACCGCCATAATCACCGCATCTTGCGCACGTGCCCGGCAGTACACAAGCAGCAATGCCACAGAAGGCGAGGGGGATAGCCAGAACCTTGCGCACCACATTTCATGTTTTGTAAGTGTTTTCTAACTCTCATGTTTTGAATGAATCTCATGTTTTGTAAAGGATAATAAATCTATCGCGTACGAACAGTCATGAATCGTCGAAAAAAACAAATAAACCACTAAGAAATTTCTAAAGCAACAAAGGAGCTGCGTCAAAAACAAAGGTAAAACTAAACAATAAAAACAATAACAAAGCTTGTAAGACAATAACAAAGCGTGCAGCCTCCTTCTTTGTGTGTCGTATTTTTAGCGCTCCGTATTTTCCTTCTTGATTCCCTGTTAGGCAGAAGGAAACTCACTATTCTTGGACCTCGTTTAGTAAGGGAGCCAAATAAGTTATTTACATCGGCCCCCACGTTTTTCAACGGCCCATCCTAAGTGAGAGCGAAATAAGAAACAAAAACGTAGAAAGCCCGATGAACGTCATAGGGAAAATATTCCCCAGGCGTATAGGCGAGCGTGTAAGAACCATAAGAAAGCTTTCTTTTACAAACTTTCTTAAGCCTTGATGGGTCTAAATCGACCGCTAGGGACGTAATATTGTCCACTCCGTGCAGCAAGTGCTCTCGTATGGTTAAAACATATGACGTTTCAGTTCTCAAAACCCAGTGAGCTACGGCTAGTAGTAGTTGATAATTTAGTATTTGTCGATGCTGGTGTGCTGCATCAAGTGAGTACATTTGTGAACTTCGTAACTTGAAAGCTTATGGCGAACATCACTGATACAGGAAATACTGGACCTAATACCAATGCTTGTGCCATTGTGACGCCCCCAGGGGCATCGGCGGCGCGAGACACGGGAACGCGGGTAACGGGAGTTTTCGACCTTCTGCAATCCTATTTTTCGGCCGCCGCTCCTGTCCGAGAATCGCTGGGGCTTTAGTTACCCGCGAGTTTTGCGGACACCGCGCTTTGACAGCAGAGCTGACGTTTGCGCGGCGGCCCCAAGTGAGAGTGTGGGCGGCGACCTTGAAGACGACAGAATGCCGACGCCAAAGCGAACCCAGCGCGCTAAGTGCTTGAGCAAAGCCAACGGAGCGTACCCGGTATGTTTCGATCACCGTGCAATTCAGTACGCAGAACTGCTTCACGGACGCGCACATCTGACTAGCCACAAAGGAGCGATTTGCGACAGGGGCGTCTTTTTATCACCGAGCACTTCCAGTGTGTTGCGCCTATAGACGGGGCCAAATTGCTTGAGCCTCGAGTGTTTCGGAATGGAAGCGGTGACAGCTAACGCTCGTTACGGTAATCTGTACTAAGTGTCGCCGGTGAGGCTGTCCGATGTCCTGTCCGAATATCGAGTTTTGTGTATGTTTCCTTTGTTGAATGTCCCGCGCTCATCGCATAAGAAGAAGAAGAAAAACTGCAGGCGAGCGAGCTGGTGAGCTCGTTCGAAGAAGACGACGAGGCATCATTCTTTTATGGCCAATCCCCCGTAGTGGGTATGCGCCATATTTGAAGGATCATCATCATCATCATCATCTTTTACGTTCTGGGCTCATGCATGCGACGCTAATAAACGTCGGTTTGAGCCTTTAAGTCTGTGTCGGCTGTTCAGTTGGCCACATATTTTACAATTTGGTGCCGAAACACGGGAGGCGACAGCCGGGAGCTACCATCAAGAGACATCGCTGGTCGCTACCGACTGGAACAGCAGCTAGGAACCATGGAGGCCTACCGAACAGCTGACCGCCATGAACAAGCTCAAGACTAAGAGGACAAAACGAAGGACTCAGAACACCAAGCTCATTCAAGAGGCAAGTGCCATACTTGATAATGATGACGCGACAGTGAGACAAATTGAATCACTGTATGACAGACTAAAGGATAGCAACGACGAGCTGAAAAAGATAAACGAAGAGATTGAGAGCCAAATAAGTGACGAGGCCTTCGAAGTGGAGTTTGATACCGTCGTCGAATATGAGGATAACGCGATCCGCATATTAGCCGAGCTTCAGAGTAAACGCCGACAGCACAGCGATACATCTGTGGTTACACCACCCGTCGAAGTTCGCGACGTGCGTGCGGCTATTGGACCAGCTGAAAGGCCAGGAGCCAAGTTGCCAATGTTGACAATTATACCTTTCGCCGGTGACTTGTGCACGTGAAACGCGTTTTGGGAGCAATTCTATCAGCTCATCAATAAGAACGGAAATCTCAGCTCGACAGAAAAGTTTAATTATCTCAGGCTCTTCTTGAAAGGCGATGCGGCGGCAGCAATAGCGGGGCTTCCTACTACCGAAGCATGTTACGAAGACGCGTTGGCAATGTTGAAACGACGCTTCGGTGACAAGAAGCGCTTGGAACAAGAGTACTCTTCGAGGCTGCGAAGGCTCACTCCTGTACGGTCTTCTAAGGCAGTGGTACAACTCCGCAAGCTCTACGATCAAGTGCTCATTAATACGAGGGGTCTTGAGGCACTTGGCATTAGCAAAGCATCTTTTTCATCGATGTTATTCGACGTTTGCTGAGGTCTTTGCCGCATGACATCGTCGTAGCATATCATCGATCCTGCGCGACCCAACATGAAAGTGCCAACAACGTTCAGCATGCCACAGAACTTGAGCGTCTCCTTGACTTTGTCTGTATCGAACTGGAGGGCCTCGAGAAAAGTGATTTTGGGGAACAGAAAGGATGCGATGAAACGGCCTATTCCAGAGACAAAGGTCGTCGCTTCAACAAAGCGACCCCAACGTCCTCGGTTCTTCATAATCAAGCTTCAAAGCTATCTCCGGATAGAGGCTGCATTTTCTGCAAGTCTACACAGCACTTCACGGACTCCTGCCGCAGTGACCTACCACTATCAGAGACGAAGAAGCTTCTCTCCGGCGACATGAGGTGCTTTCGCTGCACTACAGAAGGTCACCGAGCAAGGGATTGCAGGCGTAGGATCTCATGCTCGGGATGCAGAGGACGTCATGCGGGAAGTATGTGCGATCCAGAAAAGCTGAGCCGACGAGTGCGTGAAGACGTCAAAGGCAGCAGTACGACCGTATGGGCAGCTGCCACCAAGCACAGCGCAAGGGGTGACACTTTGACGTGCGTGCTCCTACAAACTTTCCGCGCATGGGCTGTGACCGATTATTCGTGTCGCTACATCAGAGGCGTGTTTGACGGAGGAAGTGAACAGACATTCGTAACCGAAGCACTTTCAAGGCGGTTGAAGTTAAAGTGTCTTGGCTTTGCAACTATTGCAATCAACACTTTTGCCAACGTCAGCAGTGGCACACCGAAAAGACTTCGCATCGTAGAGCTTCACCTCAGAAGTCAGCACTCCGACGTGGAAGTGACACTGAAAGCCATCGAGATACCCCACATTTGCCAAGACATATCAGACAGCACGATGACTTCGGTGTTCGTCGCATCATTCAAGAAAACCGGACACGATATCGCCTACGAGCTGCTCCACTCATTCATTGAGAAGGAAAACGGAATAAGTGTGCTGATTGGCTTGGACCAGATGTGGGCGGTGATGACAGGTGAAATACAGACCGGAACGCGAACGAAAACTCATTGCCATGAACTCGACGTTCGGATGGACATTTCAAGGGAGTACCGACCACTCGTCGTCAAAGGCAGTTGACTCCCGAGTCATGGTATGCGTGTTGAAGACTCAAGTAGATGTTGATGAAGAACTAATCCGGTCATTTTGGGAACTAGAGAGTATCGGCATATCTGATCCCGCAAACAAGGAGATCGAGATGAGCTCAACTATGCAACACTTCGAGGAAACAATAGCGCTGCGGGGAGGCAGATACGAAGTGTCATTGCCCTGGAAAACTGGGTTGGAACTATGTGACAACAAGGAAGTCGCTACTACCAGACTGAAGAAACTGTTGATCCGCTTATCCAGCAGAGAGGGGCTTCTGCAGACTTACGACGCCACGATACGTGATTATATGCTAACAGGACATGCCGAAGTAGTAAAGGACCCACCTACAAATCCGGCAAAAGTTTACTACATGCCACATAAAGAAGTTATCCGAGAACAGGCTTTGACAACAAAGGTGCGAGTCGTCTTCGACGCATCGTCGAAGGCACGAGGATGCAAGTCTCTCAACGAGTGCTTAGAGAAAGGCGACAACTTGTATCAAGACCTCGTAAGGATATTGCTGCACTTCAGAACGCACCCCATCGCCATAATGACGGATATCGAGAAGGCTTTTCTTCAGATTTCGATAAAAGAAGAGGACCGAGATGCCTTTCGATTTCTCTGGTTCGAAGAAGGCGATGTTGCCGATTTTCAACGGAAGCAACCGCAGGAATGGAGAAGGACCAGAGTACCTTTTGGAGCGACCTGCAGCCCATTTCTGCTGACAGCAACCGTTCTTCATCACGTTAGAACAGCACCACCGAGTATCGGCTCGACTGCCAAGACATTGAGCGAATCGTTCTACGTCGACGACTTAGTGACAGGAGCTGATACGGAAGACGAAGCTGCCGAGTTTTGTAAAGAGGCGCAACAGCTCATGCTCTCGGCAGGCATGAATCTCCGAAAATGGACGACAAACTCCACGAAGGTTATGAACCCATTGGAAGGCGAAAACCGATCAACCAGCCAAGAGATGATTGTACTTCACGAAGCTTCAGTTAAAGTACTGGGAATTTCGTGGAGTCCCCAGAGCGATGAATTCAGCTTCTCAATGGCCAATCTCCTTGCCTTTCTTAAAGCAAAAAAAGACACGAAAAGGTTTGTTCTACAAGCAGCGTCAAGAGTGTTCGACCCGATGGGATTCGTCGCGCCATACACGGTTTCCGTACGAACATTGTTTCAGAAAATCTGGACACGCGGAATTAACTGGGACGATTGCTTGCCTCAAGATTTATGAGAAGAATGGCAAGATTGGGTGAACCAGCTGACAAAGCTTCAGTCAATTAAGGTTCCGCGCTACGTCAACAGCAACAGAGCGAAGCTGCCCCATGAACTAGAAGTGCACGTTTTTAGCGATGCAAGTCCGCTAGCGTACGGCGCAGTGGCCTATGTCGTGGCTGACAAAGCAAGACGACCGCACTTACTAATCGCCAAGTCAGGTGTTGCGCCCATCAAGACGGTAACTTGCCTCGTCTAGAACTTCTAG